>JACXGI010003696.1:0-26963 GCA_016801175.1 Esox masquinongy
GATAGTAGTTCAGTAAAATCATCAATAAAATTTGCAGAATATCGTGGAGGTCTGTAAATGGTTAAAAATAAAATTTTGGGGGTACCCTTCAATGTAAAACAGAGGTATTCAAAAGAAATAAAATTACCTAGTGTATTTTCTTTGCACTGGAATGTATCTTTGAATAGGGCAGCCAATCCTCCTCCTTTCCTACCATTTCAACACGTATTCATATAGCCAAATTTTTCAGGTGCTGTCTCGTTAAGAATGGCACCACTACAGTCTTCTGTTAGCCACGTTTCAGTGAGAAACATAAAATCTAGGTTGTAGGATATTATAATGTCATTTACCAAGAATGATTTGTTGGCAAGAGATCTGATATTAAGTAAAGCCAGCTTAATAGATTTAATAGGGGTTCCTGGACTAGTAGGTTGACATGTTACAGTTAACAGATTAGACAAGTTTACTTTATAGGTTGAATGCTCACAATTCCGTCTATTTCTAATCAACACAGGAATAGAGATACTGGGTCCTAGCTTGTACTCAAAACAATCGGCATTGCTATTTTCACAATAGCAGGGACCCGAAGCACATCACTGAGTATATTCTGTGCTCTGTGGAAATAAAGGACAAGGTTGTTGATGATGTGGCAGTTGTCTAAGCATTCGTTTTACACGGGGGGGAGGAGTGGGAGCTCTGTTCTCTTTGGTTAGAACTAGCTCCCTGATTGGTGAGTGTGGTGGAGGGGGGGAGGGTGAGTGTGGAAGAGGGGGAGAGGGGGAGTGTGATAGAGGGGTAGAGGGTGGGTGTGGTTGTGGTGGAGAGGGTGAGTGTGGTGGAGGGGGGGGGGGGGGTTGTTGTGCCCCTGTTTGGGACAAGGACAACTTCTGGAAGCACTGGGTGATTTTAGTTAAAGGGTCAGGAGAGTGGGGGGTGGATACTCTGCCTATCAAGACATTGGAAATAGGAAAATTCTTTCAAAGCTACCAGATGGGCTACTGTAGTAGCGAGATGGAATCGGAAGGTTATTGAAGTAGAAGAAGAGAGTAACCAATTCCCCTCCTTCAGCCAATTTGTCAAATTTCTGACATGAGAAGCAAAAATAGCTTGCAACTCTGTCACATCACTGCATCACTGAAACAAGTTGAGACAGAAAAACGGCCAACATGCCAAAGACATCAAAGCTTCGGAGCAAAGACAATGACCAAATGTTCCAATGAAAATTCTGTCATGACATGCATTTTCTATATAAACACTAGGCATACTTTTCACAAATGCAGGAAGTTAATGGATGAAGCAGTCTCAGACAGAACCAAATTAGTTCAAGCTGAAAGGCTATGCTTTGGTTGTCTCAAGTCTTGTCACTACTTAAAGAGCTGCAACAGTAGAAGTGTTTGCGACCTGTGCCACAAATGGCATCCTACCTGTCTGCATGAGGAGCGAGCCAAAGAACAAAGACCAACACAAGGCAAGCAAAATCCAAGTCAAGAAAAGCCAAGTGCAAGTCAAGAAAAGTACAAAGAACAACCTCAGTCAACACAACACAAAGAAACAACCACAGCCGCTACTTCAAATAGTGTAATACAGGATGAAGCTAACAAGCAAACAGCTACAATAATCCCTGTCTGGCTTTCATCCACAACTCAGCCAGCACAAGAAGTACTTGTACATGCTCTATTGGATTCTCAAAGTGACACAACCTTTATTCTAACTGATGTAGCTGAAGTTTTGTAAGCAAATGAAGAACAAGTCAAGCTTAAGCTCTTCTACTATGACCTCAAGAACCACAGTAGTAAGCTTTCAAAGTTCGAGGCTTTTAGTCCGATGAGAAGATCACCTTACCGCCAGTCTATACGGGTGAGTTTATTATTATTCCAAAAGGTTGTTTCCAACAGTGAGAATGCAATGGCAACCATCCCAGAAGAAGAATACCCTGCAATCAAAGATCTAGACATAGCCTTGAGTTTACCGCATATGGAGAGAGCTCCTGGAGTAGTGGTGCATCACTATCGTAGAAGAGGTGTGCTCTCTATCGTAGCCTTTATGTATGATCCCCTGGGGTTCATGGCACCCTTCATCCTTCTGGGGAAACAAATACTCCAGCAAATGTTCTGAGAGAAGTTCAGCTGGGATGAGAGACATCTGGAAAAAATGCAAATCAAAAGATGCTTCTTGCCTCCCGGTTTCGGCAATGTTAAAAGGTATGAGCTTCACCATTTTGCGGATGCAAATGACTCCGGATACGGTGAATGTACTTACCTGTGAGCCAGACGAAGTCCATTGCTTTCTGGTAATGGGAAAGTCAAGGGTTCCACCTACAAATGTCACAACTATACCGAGACTTGAACTCTCTGCAGCAGTTGTTGCAGTTCGAACCAGCATCATGCTCCAGAAAGATCTAGAAATCCAAAACCTGCAAGAGCTCTTTTGGATGGATTCCGCAGTTGTTCTCAGCTACAAAAATAATGACGCCAGAAGGTTTCAAGTGTTTGTAGCCAAACGCATTCAGAGAATAAAGTCAAGGAAGGAAGGATCTTAAAAGATATGGTCTCTTGCTTACCTGTTTATGTTCAAGGGCCATACACTTAGAGATGACTGATGACATGACAACTGATGCATTTCTCAATTCTTTAAGAGCATTCATTGCTATAAGAGGTAATGTTCGTCAACTAAAATGTGACCAAGGAACCAATTTTGTTGGTGCAAGGAGAGACTTTATAGGACTCATGAAAGGAATGGATCAAGAAAGAATGAAGACTCTAGGATGTGAATTCCTTATGAACCCACCAACGGCAAGTCACATGTGCGGTGTCTGGGAGAGGCAAATAAGAACCATAAGAAGTTTTCTTACTGATATTCTCAACCAGTCAGCAAAAAGGCCTTCCTAAGGATGTTCTTGTATGAGGTTATGGCCATCATTAACAGCAGACCACTCACCACTGAACATTTGAATGACCCATCTGGACCTGAACTTTTAACTCCAAACCACATTCTTACGATGATGTGCACAATAATTCTGCCCCCCCCCCGCCCCGGACAATTTGATAAAGATCTTTATCTTCAAAAGAGGTAGCGTTGAGTGCAGTATTCGGCTAATGAGTTTTGGACTCGATGGAAGAAAGAATATCTTTTGAACTTACAATCAAGACAAAAGTGGCACAAGAACAGAAGGAACCTGAAGGTCAACAACATCGTCCTTCCACAAGATTATCTGACACTAAAACATAGAATGGAAGCTGGCCAGAATCACAGAAATCAATCCAGGGTCAGATAGTAAAGTGAGAAAAGTAAGATTGCTGGTTAGTAACACCACATTTGACAAAAAGGGGAAACCCACAACTAAAACGGTGTTCCTTGAAAGACCCATACAGAATGTTGTTACACTACTTGAGGCAGACTAAGGTGCTTAATGTTTTTACTTTGTTTTTAATTTGTTGTCTTTTTCTATGACCAATGTCATAATTGAAAGTTAATTTGAGTTGCATTTGTTATTTATATATTTTTTCATTTAGCACAACAGTTCTCTTATTTTAAAGTCTCATTGGGCTTTGGTAAAATGTAATTTATTCCACATGATATGCATGCTATTGTTTTATGTTAGCTAACATTGTTTCTATATTTTATCGTCAATACAGTGTGTTTTGTTTTCACAGTGGATTTGGAGAGAAGCCTTCAAATAAACCAGTAGCAAGAAAACCACTTGTGTCTGTGTGTGCTTCGAGGGAATTATTTGTATGTTAATTTTAGAATATATTTTTTAGAATTCTTTATTGATTTTTCAAAATGCTCTGGGCTTATTTACATTACGAGAGAGAATAAAATGCTTGATAGACTTATCTTAGTTTGCATTATCATTTCCATAGCAATTAAATTTGCATGTTCATGTTAGAGATGTACCACGCAGGATTGCTTGGGTCATTCGAAAGAAATCGAGTGATATGTGTGTGCACTGCACAGTAATTTGAGACAGTTCCGAATGAGACAGTTACAATTGTCTTCACCTTTGCAAACCTCTAGGTTTGATCGAAAATGTTGAAATCAATTGGCTCGATTGAAAATGTGATGCATGCCATCTTGGAAGGTCACGTTTGGAGCTATTATTAATTTTATCAGTACTGATTTTATCATTACTGATTTTATACTGATAAAAACTGTCATCTGATAAAATTAATAATAAGCTATTATTAATTTTATCAGATGACAGTTTTTATCAGTATAATAAAGCTCTGGACAATAACCCTAATTTATTTGGACAACGGTTTGGCTTCTGTACATAATGTGAGGTAAGATGTAGCCTATATATGGATTGTTTTTGTAGAAAAATTAAATGACTAAAATGTGAATAAACATCTATCATTTTAGTCCTTGTGACTGCTGAAACTTGAATCTCTCTTACCACAGGTCCAGCAGGGCCACTTCTTCCTCTCTCCCCTTGCATTCCCGCTGGACCCTGAAATAAATGTTATACATTGATACGTATATACGCCAGAGCTATCAGACTGGAAACCTATCAGAATATTTACAGCTGATAACGTGTTTGAAGAACCGGTATTTAAATCATAATCATTTATGATCAGTTTAATAATTGATTATGACCCACCGCAGGTCCAGGGGGCCCCATTCCGCCGGGAGTTCCTGACGGACCCTGTAACATAACACAAACACACAGGGTAAAGATAATAAAGAATACTATTCTTGCAGAGACATACAAATACAGAGATGTGTGTGAGAATATACCTTAAAGCCAGCAGCGCCAGATTCCCCTCTGGCTCCGGGAGGACCTACATGGCCCTGTTGAAGAGGTGAACAGTGTGTTCATTAATGGGTCTGCTTCTCGCTGATAAATCTCACAGTTCATTCCTAATAACCAAATGCGAAGTAAACTATTTCGATAATACGCTTAATACAGTACATACACACATTCAATAAGATGATGTGTCACAAATAAAAGCTTGATGGAGGTTAGCCTGCTGACCTTTATGCCCTTTAATCCAGGGTGGCCTGGCAGTCCTGGGAAACCTCTGGGCCCCTGAAAAACATCATATTTAATGACGGTCTTTTAAAGAAATGTTCTGAATGTTTAAAAATGACTGTGAACACAGAGCGGATGACTAGCGGACAGAAGAATAAAGTGCAACCTGTGTTTATTCCTCACTCAATTTAGATGGAAACAGTTTGAAAGGGTACAATCAAAAACATGGCATGTTAATTTTGTTTTTTCCTGAAACAGATTGTACAGCGAGGGAGTGAAAGACTTGCAGGGTTGAGTCAAAGCTCAATTTCAACCATAAGAAACAGTAGCTTGAGTACACGCTTGGAGACATGATTACTCACAGAAGATCCGGCGGCTCCTTTCTCTCCGTCGATTCCAGTCGGGCCCGATTCTCCCTGAGGAATCACAAAATGGACATAGTCTACTGGAAGACATCTTATTAAAAATAAAAATAGTTATTTACTAACTTAATTCTTCCCCCAAAAGAAAGAACTCCAACAGGTGAACTAAAACCTCGAAGACAAACTGACATTGACTACTTACATCTGGTCCAGGTTTTCCTGGTGGGCCCTCAGGTCCTCTGTGACCATAGCCGCCCTGTGTAAAGACAGTAGGTTTAAACACATTGTTGCTTCCACCCCAGGTCCAGTAGTCAACATCGCCGGTTGTCTAACCACCAGTCCTAGCAGACCTCATCACCTGGCAACCGGCATCTTTGCGCACACCCGGACTCCATCCCTCAATAATCACTTCCCCTTTAACTAGTCCTTGGCTCCTCTAGTCATCAGGCGATATTGGTTGTTTGTAGTTTAGATGATGTTGTGTTTGTTTAGTTTATATGTCATTATTTGTACTCAGTAAAACTTACCTTCTGCACCAGATGCCAGACAAGAGCACCCCAGTATAGTTCAGGTTACAGAATATTGCCTCAACAATGGGAGCAGGTGGAGGAGATCTTTTATTGACTGGTGGTTAGAAAACCGGCAACATCAAGCGCTGAAGTGGGGGAGTAGATGTGACACACACACCCACACACACTCAACAATATTTCAGGAGCAATTCGTTTTCAGGCATCGTTAGCTGCTATGAGAAAGGCTTGGTTCTGACCATGGGTCCTGGATCTCCAACATCTCCTGGGGCCCCCTGTGCTCCTGTAGGGCCCTACGAGACAAAAAAAGGAAAGGGACATGATCCTATATCTGCCTATTTCCTTGTAAAAATGAGTTACAATATGTCTGAAATGGTACATAGTCGGCCATCTTGGACTTACTGATGCACCAGAGGGTCCAGGAGGCCCTCTTGGCCCTGGTTCACCCTAAAACAGTTATGAAGGCAAAATTCCGATGTAAGTGTAATGAGTACTGTCAGTCTATAGGCACAACATAATACAGGAAGACGTTTTCTTTCCAGACCTCTGAAGGAAATTGGACCAAAAATCTGACCGAGCTGATGTTTGACGGAGTTGACAAAAATATTGATTTTCTTTAATTGCTTTATATGTCATTTTATTTTTTCCATTAGTTTACCAGATATCTATGACTGAGAACCCTTATTTTCAGCCACGACCTAGAAGCAATTAGGGTTGACAGATTGAACGAAGGATTGACCACTGGGCTACCCTGCCATGCTTAAATTAAAAGCAAATCCAGTTAATATTTCCTAATTTCTCCAAAAACAAATACTTTCCTGACAATATTCCCCTAAATATAATATGTAAGCTCAAATAATAAAATCATGTTATCCTATTAAGGTGAATGGACAATTTTAGGGAATCATAAGAGACATAGAGGTGAAGGGTGACACAGGTATTGAACCCTGGATTCAGGCGTGGAGCCGTTTATGTGCACAGAGCCAGGAGTGTTACCATGTGACCATGGCTTTGCTTAAGTCTAATGCTTCTTTTAAACCTGATTGTCAAAATCCCTGTTTAAATTCAATCTCACCCGGCATGTATACATACTCACCCTGCTGCCAGAAACCATTCCCATCATGCCAGCTGATTTCTCACCGAAGCCTGTAGCCATCTGAGAGACCAGGTGGCCCTGGCGGAGAGAAGAGTGTTCTTAATAGATTATAACAATTTGAAAGTTCTTAAAGTACTATTTTGTACAAAACATAGCACATTCGGCCATAGTTCTTAAAACTATTTTGTACAAAACATAGCACATTCGGCCAAGGAGCATCACAATGTACTGGAATTGCCACAGCCCACAATGCAGGTCAAATGAAGGGGCAGTGTGGTTGACCAGACAGTTACAGACTGATATGTCAGCCCCGCAGGACAGGTGGATTGACTCACCCCAGGGTGTAAGGGCTGGCCGGGGGATCCTGGCTCTCCAGGGTTCCCTGGGACTCCCGGTTCCCCGTCAACTCCAGCTGGGCCCTGTGAACCCTGGATTTTGGGAAACACATGCAAACTGATGAGTGGCAGCATGCTGGAAATGTCACAACATGAGTGAACATGTTTTGAGGAGCAGGGATTCAGTGATTTGGTCCTGGGGTAAGGATTATCTCAGTAAATCAAAGTACTGTAAGGAACACGCTTCTTTGTGTGTGAAGGTTAATTGCGTGAGACTTACTTTTCTGCCTTTAAATCCACGGTATCCTCTGTGCCCTTGCGCTCCAGGAGGGCCCTGAGACATTGACATGGATAGTACGAAGACATCATTAATTTACAAGATAGTGTTGTCCAATTGTGGCTGTGGAAAGAGACTCATGAAGCAGCATCAGGTCATCTTTCTCTTGTTAAATTCAACAGCACCATCTAGAGGGACTGAAATGAATTGTATTCAACCTCAGTTGGGACTGGGAGAGCCCAACTGAATTACACAAACACAGTATGAGAATACGGCTTACCATTGGTCCAGGTTGACCTACTATCCCCACAATCTGGAAGCATAAGACACACAAAAAAGCATTTGTTCAGGTATGAAGTAACTTGATAACATATTTATATTGATAAAGGTTTTTATAATTGAGTTAATATTCAGCAAACAACTCAACAGAACTGATGAAAACATACATACATCAGGGATATCACCAGGTTCACCTTTCTGACCCTGAAAATGGCAGTGGATCAATCCATTACATGCTATTTATTTCTTAGAAATGCTGTAAATGCATTTTAATGTGCATTATATATTTTTTATATTATATAAAAAAGTAAAACGCGTCATAAAAAATTTAAATTGAAATGTACAGATTTTTTTATTTTTTGCGTTGTTTTATATATACATTAAAATGTAAAACAATAACAAAATGACAATGGACTTGAGAGACTAACTCATAATGAGTTCAGGTAACCTGGGCCCAATATGTTGGGGCTGTTGCAACTCCACTGAACCTTTTATATTTAAACTTTCAGGAGTGTTTCCAAGTAAAAATAGAAAGAGGAAAACGGACTATGGAGAATATGCTATGTCATAATATTACTCACCTTAAACGCCATAATATCTTAGGGTGAGGAAGAAAAAGCAAAGGTGTTAATTTAACATTACAATTGTTTATTTGACATATCATCTTCAATTACTTTACAATGTGGAACATGATAAAATTTACTGTGTTGCCTACAGATTAGCTGTTTGTGAGCCACCTTCATTAGCCTGGTGAGTAGGCAATTGCTACCTTGGATTCCCCAGACAACAAACTTATCGTGGCAATATGACTGTATGATGTGGGTCCCACCTATAAAAATGCATGTTTAAGTATACAGTGAAGTCTGTAGTTATTGGAACAATGAATTATTTTGTCTTGTGGCTCCAACAGTTTGGACTTAATTTCCACCACTATGAAGAGAAATAATAAATTCTCTGTTTTTATTTGAGGTGATTTGTGTATCTATTGGTTTCACCAGTTAGAAATGAAAACACTTTCTCAGGGAACCACATGTTTTGGGACAGGTTAATATAATGTCTAAATTAAGCACGAAGGAAATTATTAGTATTTGGTCGCATATCTTTTGCATTCAATAACTGTCTGACTGTTTTAAAGTCTTTTTGACTTAACTTTCTTCTTTATCAAATTAATGGCATGTTCAATCACATATACATTTGGAGATTGACCAGGCCAGTCAATAACTTTTCACTTTTTGGCCATGAAAAACGAGTTGCTATAGCAATATGTTTGTGTTCATTTATGTACAGCATAGCATTATGATGACGGCATTTGCTTGTACGTTTGCATGTTTCTAAACACTCGATAATTCTCCAATTGCCACCTGAAGTCATATCATCAATGACGACTAGTGAGCCAGTTGCAGTGACAGCTATACCTGCCCAAGCCATACCACACCCTTCTCCGCATATCTTAAATGAGGTTGTAGGCTCTTGGGAGGTTATTCTTTTTCTCTGTACTTTGCTATTGCCATTACTCTGATGTTACATTTGTCTCATTTATCCATTAGGCTCATTTCAACAATTGTAAAAGCTATTTTTGTAACCTGGCCATCCTGTGTTTTTCAGGCTAACTAGTGGTTTGCCATGTAGCCTCTGTAGGTCTGCTAGTGAAGACTGCTGTGGATGGTTGTTTTTGACACATCCAGTGGTTGACACATCCATGCCTAGTGTTCCTGATCCATCAGACAGTCTCCCCCCATCATTATGGTGAACATTCTTAAGCCATCCACTGTAGAGGTCTTATTTGGCTTTTAAATAAAATTCCCAACTGTTGTTATTGGTAAGCCGACTTTTCAGCCTATAATGGCTCCTTGACTTTAAATGATACCTCTTAGGTACTGATGTTGATAAAGACCAATAGCACACTCCAAAGGCATAATCAGGACTAGACAGTGACAGGTGCGTTATACCTACACAAATGATGATACGCAACACACCTGACTTAACAAAAACCTCTACACAACCAATACACAATAACCTTGAATAAAACCTCAGAATATATAATTCAACCTCAAAGTAATTAGTTGATTTGCAATCTAAACGCTTGGGGTATAGGGATGAAAAAAGATCTTCACTGTCCCCTATTAATCATGTAGGGTACTGTATGCACACATATGGTCGCTCTCACCTATCCTCCTGTTAGCGCTGGAAAAGCTGTGACACACGGGGCAACACTCGCCCTCGGGTATGGTGACCTTCTCACAGTTCCCCACGATCTCACACTGTACCTCCTCACAGATGGTGGCCCCGCTGTCACACACACACACCTTGCACGGATCTGGATTCCACATGTCGTTGTGGGCGTATACCTTACCGTTGTCCGTGCAGGACTGGTCTTTCTTCTCCTCTGTGGAGATTGAATGACAAAATATGGAGATGTCATGGGTGCTATTAGAAAGACTGAGAAAAATTAGGGAAATAATCCAATTTAGCAATAAGACACAAAGGGGTGTGGAGTGCTTGGACACAGCACTTAGCTGTGGTGTATTGGTATTGGCAATATACTTCAAACCACAGAAATGCCTTATTGTTATTTTGAACCAGTTATCAACACAAAAAGAGCAGTTAAAATTATGTAATGTCATACCTATGGTGTGGTCGCATGTAGCACAACTATAAGCCAATCATCATTCAGGATTCAAAGAACCCGGTTTATAATGTATTATAATACACTATAGTAATGTAATGCAAACTGGTGACAAATTAAAGGTAAAACATGAATAATTGGGTGGAGGAACACAACAAATGCAGATGCTTCCATAAAAATGCTTAGCAGGATCTATTTTGGATCAAGATGGCAAGAGGAAAGGGTCTAAGTAATTTTAAAAGAGGGGGAATTATTGGGGCAGGAGCTTCAGTCACAACTAATGTTCAGCTGGATAGTGTTTCAATGGGAACGGTGACTAAAGTGACATCTGCATTTAGATGTATGGGAAACACATCAGTAAATAGGATCGGAAATTGTGGTTGAAAGCGTGCATTCAGTGACTGTGATGCTCGCACATTACTGCGATATGTAAAGGAAAAACAGAAGAGCGACTCTTTCCCAGGTGACTGAGAATGTCAATGCAGGACGTGGCCAGACTGTGTCAGCAAGAACAGTCCATTGATAACTGGACAGAGAGGGATCTTACAGGGATGTAGTGCATAAACCCCTCATTACAAAGACAAAGCACATTTGAGACTTCAGTGGAGAAAATCCACTGGTATTCAAAGATGTAGAAAAAAGTGATGTGATTTGATGAGTCATCCTTCACCATATTCTTGGTGACTGAGCAAGGTCAGAGCAAGGGGTCACTGAATGGTTTGCAAATGCTATGACCTTTGCAGACACCAGATCTCAACCCAGCTGAACGATGAAATAATTGAATAATGCTCCATCCCTCCAGTAGAGATCCAGAGACTCGTAGAGTTTATGTCAAGATGCATTGGAGCTGTTCCGGCGGCTCGTAGTGACCTAACACCTTACTGAGACACTTTATTTAGGTATTTAGTTGAATTTAATTGAACTGAACGCAAAATGATATGGCGAAAACCTGATACATCTTTCCACCCAAAGAACGCCATGCTTACAGTCAAACACGGCGGTGGCAGCATCCTGTTGTGGGGCTGTTTCTCTTTAGCAGGAAGTAGAGCACTTGTCAAGATAGAAGGATAAGTGGACAGCGCAAAATATCAACAGATTCTTGGAGAGTACCTACAGCCCCCTGCCAGGAAGTTGAAAATGGGAAGATTGTTCATGTTTCAACATGACAATGTAAACCAAAAGTAAAAAAAAAAATGTTCACTTGGATATAATGATGATTTTATGTTTTTATTTCAGGCTGTAAGGCAACAAAAGGTGAACACTTTGAAAGGTGGTGGTGTCTTTATATACCGACTATGTGTTCCCTTACCTATTTCAAAGGGGTGTCATGGGTAATTACATTTATTATTTTAGTAATAATTAATATAATAGACACTATTATAAAAACCATACTCACAATGCAAACTTTAAGGAGATATAACTTATTTGGTCCCACCTTTTGGAGCAAGGTGAATTCATAAATATAAGAAATTCATAATGGTTCACTACACTTGCTTGTTTTCTCATTTGAACAGAAATTGAGTGAACTGAATGTCAGCAACTAGGAAATGAGCTAGTGATTTTGCATTCTCATGTATGCTAATGTCAGTTATTTTGAGTAGAAATCAACACATCTTAGTGTCATCAGAGGAGGTGATAGAGGGGGTAGCTTTTTCATTTGACCAATAGAAATTCTGCATTTTGGCATGCACATTTAGTGTGCGACCAAAATAAATGAATGTCAGCAACTAGGAAATGAGCTAGTGATTTTGCATTCTCATGTATGCTAATGTCAGTTATTTTGAGTAGAAATCAACACATCTTAGTGTCATCAGAGGAGGTGATAGAGGGGGTAGCTTTTTCATTTGACCAATAGAAATTCTGCATTTTGGCATGCACATTTAGTGTGCGACCAAAATAACTTTGTGTAAATAAATATTGTTTAATATGTTTTAATCATTCACACTGATTTATTATGGACATTTTCTGATATTAAAATTCTAACATTCTACAAATTTCCCCTTTATACAAACACTAAATTTGATCTAACTTGGATAACTAAGTTGTTCTATCATCACAACAGAATGTTACTGTCAGTTGTACACTTCCCCATATAAAAAACTAAGAACTCTTGCAATGTATCTAATGTAAAAGAGGGAGCCCTGGTGAACAAAGTTCAGGAACCACAGTGCTAAATGACTGAAATGTATCTAATGTAAAAAAGGGAGCCCTGGTGAACAAAGTTCAGGAACCACAGTGCTAAATGACTGAAATGTGTCTAATGTAAAAAAGGGAGCCCTGGTGAACAAAGTTCAGAAACCACAGTGCTAAATGACTGAAATGTATCTAATGTAAAAAAGGGAGCCCTGGTGAACAAAGTTCAGGAACCACAGTGCTAAATGACTGAAATGTATCTAATGTAAAAGAGGGAGCCCTGGTGAACAAAGTTCAGGAACCACAGTGCTAAATGACTGAAATGTATCTAATGTAAAAGAGGGAGCCCTGGTGAACAAAGTTCAGGAACCACAGTGCTAAATGACTGAAATGCTGTCAACATTTTCTTGTAGGCAATTTTCCTTTGAAATTGCTGTTTCAGGTTTCAGGTTTATGTTAACTTGTGTTGTCTAGCGAGTTAAGTCATTCTGATTTTGTAATTTTTACTGACAATTTCATGTCTTTCATGCTATAATAACATATTCATTTATTTTAGTCTGTGGTGGTTACACTGATAATATGTTCAGTTCTTACAATAATTTGCCAGTGGTGGCAATAACTAAAATCACAATTACGTGTTTTAAATGTCAACAGCCATTACATTTTAGCAGATGCCTCTAATCCAGAAAGATTTACAGGAGCGATCATCCCCTGCTCAAGTACAGAATTACAGATTTTCACCTGGGGTTCAAACCATTCTGTTGCTGGTCAGATGTTCTAACCACTACATCTATCTGCCACCCCACATTGCTTGCAAAACGTTTTTTAAGCACACAGGATCTTTTATATGTTATTTTTTAATTTCAGCAAGAAATGACATTTTGGGACACTTCCTCCCTAGTTAGTTTACACACAGAATGTAGTTAAAAATTCAGTAGAGCTACATCCAAAATGTTGGGAACATAGTCAATGAAAACTCACCTGTTTTAATCTCTGGTAGTAGATTATCCGAAGTAGCAGACTGCAGACTCTGAGTGTCTGAAGCTACAGAGCACACAGGGCAACACTCTCCCTGGGGTGTGGTGGTCTCCATACAGTCTAGGTCTTCACATTGGACGTCCTCACAGGTAACAGTGCCCAGTTCACACAAACAAATCTTACATGGCTCTGAGTTCCAAATCTCATTGTTGCTGTAGACTTTGCTGTTTTCAATGCAGTCCCCGTTGCCCCCTAACAAGAAGAAAGCGTTTGGATTCATACATCTAAAACATTTGCCTTTACTTGTCATGTAATTAACCCTATCCAGTAATACATTTACCTTTACATGTCATGTACTTAATCCTATCCCGTAGTACATTTACCGTTTCATGTCATGTAATTAGGTAGTTCTAACCCTCTACAATAACTTTTTTGGATAAACAATTTTTGGTCACTTCCTGAAAAAAAACAGCATTTTTCAGTCACACATTCAACCCATTCACCTTTACATGTTATGTACTTAGCCCTATCCTGTAATCAGTTGAACTTCAAATTTCACCCACTTCAACCCATTCAGTCAGTGACAAATGCTAAAAGTCTCCTTTTGGGGGGAGGGGGTTTGCAGGCATAATTAGGGACAAGGGGTTTTCTATAACCAAGTAAGCTGATGATAATTATTTTAAGTTGTGCGTGTTTAATTTATGCCCACTGGGTGGCGGAGACCTGAGACACTGTCTACTTATTATATGAATATTGTGGTGTTGCTGTCATTGTCTTTAAGTACACGTCTGAAATTCTTTGGTTTTCCCAAATCAAGTATACTCGAAAATGTGTGCAATGTGCAATTTAGGGTTTTAGTAAGATCTGCAACTTCACACGGTTAGAGTATGAAGGACCGTCTTAGATCGCCCGCAGGGTAGAATTTATGGGTGCTTTGTGCATAAGCTCAAATATTATTTTCAGTGAAATTCTTTGTTGTCAAGATGTAAATTTAAATCGCCTCTAAATCCTGAAAAAAGGCCATAGCAAGGATTTACATTATGTTAGAAGTATTGCTCTTTAGAAGACCAAGCTAAAAAAGACAAACTTGTCTTCAGAAATTATTGTACAGAGAAAAATTACACCAGTAACATTTAAAGCTACAACATTTATATCTCAAATATAGTCAATATACAGAATAAGGCACCAGCATCACATAAATCAACACCAGTAATCTCACCAAATTAATCTGCCTTGAGGTTGATGGGTTTCATCTTATTTTCAATACCTTTATAAATATATACTTTGCTCTACCCACTTCAGTGAGGTCCCTTCGACTTAACTGAAGATAATAACACGATTTTATACGGCAAACTTGATGCCACAGAACGGAGGCGCAATCATTTCACAATTCATCACCTGTGAATCGGACCAAAAAACATCGCACCAATTACATATACAGCAAGAGGAACAACACAACCATTACCCCTGCCATTACCTAGGCGCCGTGAGCAGGGTCTCCCCCTTCACTCTGTCGAAAATGAAGGGGAGGTGAAACTGGGAGAAATACTGACCACCTGCCGCTTTGCTCTATGAGTGAAAGCATCACAGAATCTAACTTTAAACTTAGCGATTTCCATATGATGAACTTAACTTTAAAGGTAGGCCTACTAATTATGTGGGAGGGCCTCTCCCCAAGACAGTGGCTGCGTTTCAAAAGCAGGAGTTATTTCAGGGAAAACCACAGCAGGCTTTATTATAGGTTACGCTTGTGCCTGTGGCTTTGCTGTATTTCTGACAGCCATGAGAGGCCACACCCAGGTAGCTGCACAGCAGAGAAATATAAATGTTTCATCGTGTGGGCCAACTTCCATTTCCATTTTTAAAACATAATTATATTTGTTGAAGTCAGGGCAACACGTATCCCAAGCTGTTTCCAGGTAAAGTCTATTATTACCAATTTTATGTTGACATTATTCCTTCCAAGAATGAGTTTTAATCACTATAAAAGTGAGGCCTGAAGTTGCTGTAAATTGAATCTGTCTGAGGTTTGTGCATGGATTGTAATATATTTTCTCTTGATGTGATTATACAATGTGGCCATCTGCCATGGTTTCTCCTACGTCACACTGGTCTCTATGACACTTTACTGCTCAGCTGTGAAGTTAGGTGACAGTGATGACAATGGTGTCAAATTATCCAGCATAATAAAGCAGCGTCCAAGAGTACAACAATTTACAGGCAAACAACACAGACAAAACCTTTTTCAAAATACAACACAATTTAACCAACTCATTGAAATCTTCCTTACAACAGGTGCACAATATGTGACTTCATACAATAAAAGAAGCAGAGATACCACAGAGTAGAGAACCCTGTAAGAGATTTCTTGGTAAAACAATCCATAACCCAAAAAAAGTTCACACTACTGTATGAAGAGAAACCGAAGAACCCTACATTTTACATGGTCCCACTTAGTAGATTTTTTAAAGAATGTAGTCTACTTTGCTCACTGTCTATATTTATCAATTTCTTAATATTATGTTCTGGCACTGTGCTTTCCCAAAGGACAATTGCCTAATGCCTGACTACCTTATTGTATTATTTTCCTGATATATATTTAACAGAACACATGGCATTCCCTGTCTGAACACTTCTATAGCCACATGGAGTCAAGTGTGATGGGTTCTCTGCCAGCTACAGGTCTGTGTTAACACATTGAGCTAAAGTCCCAGCATCAGTTGGGAAGCTAACACTGCAGTTGGCTGGCAAGGTTAAACCAACTAATTAGTTGATTAAACCGCCAGTGCCCAAGCAATTGCAAAACCGTCAAGGACTAACTTCTTAGATAGTGCAAAACTTTGGATAAAAGAGAATCAAGAATCGTTTTACCAAATCCCTGTTCAAAGACTGTATACTTCCAGAGTAATATGCATTTTGTGGATTCAGACAGAATGAAGCGTATTTATATACAGCACGCCTCATTTTGCAGGGTGTGTCCAGTCACTTTCTAGCCAATTTCTGACCAAAATCAGTGGCCTGTTTTGGTCCGTCCCCACATCATTATAGCCATAGCGCTCTACAACCCTTTTGTCAGCCTCAGCCTTTCACTAAAATAGTGCATCCAGCCAGTCAGTAAGTCAGTCAGTCATGCTCACAATGCCACTTTAGCACGTAGCCTGTCTGTGAAAGATGCAACTGTTGCCAGGCTATTCTTGTAAATAAGAATGTGTTCTTCGCTGTCATGCTTGGCGAAAACCAAAGATGTATGGATTCTGTCCTTGTGTCCATGCTAGTCTCCTACACCGTTCCTGAGAGAACCTTAACCAGTTGTGTTATGCTAATCCATTTTATCATCTTGTAAAGAGCTACACTTTAGAGTTGTTTTTGGGCGTGATGTTGGGTGGAAGTCCAACGTGGTCCAGAGACTGACTGTGTGGCAGGTCTGTGTGGCCTGTAAACTGCATTAAACCAGCTGTGGGTGGGTGGAATGATGATACTTATAAAACAAACCACTTCGTACTGGTAAAAAATTACCCGTTTTAGTGCTGCATATTTTACTGTGTAAACTAAACAAAAACCTAAAAAACAGGAATGAAAAATAAATAAAAATGGGTAAATAGGTAGATGGATGGAAAAGGAAATATAAAAGGGTATGAGGAAATTGTCCACTTAGATTGATTTAGGTGCCTTCAAGGACACATTTTGTGTTTAAACAACACAAAATGTGTTGGTTTCCAAACCGACAAGCAAGGTGCAAAATACAGGGTGGCCTTATGCAATAAATGTTGGGGGATCCCAACATAATTTTCATTGCATTTCTTCACAACACAGTGGTATGTGTGTTTTAACGTGGTAAATATTGTCTCTAGGGTGGTCCAGCAGTCCAAGCCACTGCAAATGTACTGCTGCAGAACGAATTCAAATCTGCCCCACTGCTCTTTCAGCAAAAACTCTACTGCATCCTTCCCTACTTCCCAGTCCAATAAACGACGCATGCCACTAAAACTGTGGGCAATACTGTGGGCAATACTGTGGGCAAACTGAAGCGGTAACCCAAAATTATTCAGTTGCAAATGTTGAACAGAGGCTGGTTGTGTACATGTGATAATCAATGTGACAATCATCAATTTGAACACATTTTTGTCTTCACCGTGGTAGCGGAGGCAGGGTATATCGTCCAGCGTGCACATGATTTGGCCAGTTGGTTGCTGGCCGTACCACGTCTCCAGAGCCATGAGCAGGAATACCGCATAATTGCTGTAGATGTGACGTGCCAGGGTCTTTATATGGGCATGTGCTGATCCACGCCGGAGACTGGGGTTCAATCCCTGGCTCCACCCCTCAGGCTACTTATCTGTCTCTGTACGCAGTATAATTCATTACCTTCATGAGTAAAGCCAAAAATCGGTCAAAAAATATATCTTTAAAATAAAGCCACTCTGAAAAGGACGAATCATGAACCATATATATCGAGCCATTAAAATAGGTTAAAAATAATGAATTGGACCACAAATGGCCCCCGGCAACAGGAGCTTGAGCCATGGCTCGGCTGACTGACTGTGCCCTCCCTCTCCCTCTACATACCTGTCTTCCTAGTGTCTCCTTCCGACTATCCCCGTCAGAAAAATACAAAATATATACTTTACCAGTCAAAAGCTTGGACACACTCATTAGCTTGAATGGGTAAGTGTCCATGCTTTTGACTGGTGCCGTATGTATAAAAATGAATCACTTGTGAACTGTGAGTTGCTGTTTATTGGAAAATGCACATTAATGTCTCTGGCAGGAGGGACACAGGTAGCACTTTTTAAAGTGATGTCTTTAATGTTCAGCTGAAAACCTCAATACTGACTGGGCTCACGTTACATTGAAAGGTAATTTTCACTGTTAAATTACATAGTACATTTTTCAGTGTGTGCGGTGCACGCAGCAAAACGTCATGTTGTAAATCACTCTGCCTAAAAGTTCAAAAAATAGAAACGTGTAATATCCTCTCATTGAAGTGCTTTATCTCCCCTGAGCCACGAGAGTAGCAAATAACATCACTCAGTAAAAATTCAGACCAATCAACCCAGTCAACAGTCAGTCAGTTATTCAGTCAGTCAGTCAGTCAGTCCAAGAGTAGTTCAGTGAAGCCCAATCTACTCACCTATCTTCACATCCTGGCCAGTCACTGACAACACCTGAAGGGATACAGCCAGACATAAAATAATCCTAGATTGCACAGAGGCGGCCATGTCTGCACCTGAGACCGGCACCTTCCAGACAGCGTAGAGGCCGAGAGGGGAAGGAGAGGAGGAAGAGATAGCTACACTAGTCCTGCAGGGCACAGTACCATCCCGTAATATCCACGTAGCCTTGAGAGGAGAACAACTGCCTGAGCGACACTGCAAACTCTGCTCTCGCTACTTCCCTTTCTCTCTCCCTCTCGCAGCCTCTCTCTCTCACTCCCTCTTTTAAGGGTTGTCTTTAACCTCTAATTTTCTTCCTTTTTTCTGTGTTCTGTGTCTCAGGCAGCCAGGGTTGGACTGATGACATTGAAAACGAATAGCTATTGATTACAGATTAAAAAGCAATAAAAGTAATCAGCAATGGAATCCATATGATATCTTTGGCTTTTTTTCAGATGACTTCCATTTTCAATAAATCCTTGCAACTTGCAGATGATTGGTTGTGGGCGTCATTTTAGTCCTTCTGAAGTGACAAGCGTGTGGAGCTGTGACCACTCAAAAATGTGACATGAAAACCCTGATGAAATGTAGGTGTAACTTCTATTACTCCTTTTTCTGTGTAAAGCCACCGAGGAGAACATTTCACTTGTGATTTCCTAAAAAATAATTCTGCCATTTGTTTGTGTCTGACATATCTGGATGTCGGCCCATCACCTCAAGCTCAACCTCAACTAAATGCTGCTGCTCTTCCCCTGGAGCAGACAGGAAAGCCTGTCTGCTCCAAGATCTCTCCATCCAGGTTGATGTCCAAGATGTCCCCGACTAAAAGTGTAAAGGACCTTGGTATGACTCTGGACACACCGTTGCCACAAACATCAAAGCGGTGACACTCTCCTGCAGGTTCACGCTCAGTAATATTAATACAGTACACCATCATGTCACACGTGAAGCGGTGTGGGTACTATTCTAGACACCCGTCATCTTCACGTCTTCACTGTCGCAACTCACTGACTGTAAGGCTCCCAGCTTGTGCCGTCAAACCCCGGCACCCTCTGGTCTCTTGGCCTTCCTACACCTAAAGCAGGTACTCTTCCTCAGCCCAGTCAAAACGTTTCTCTGTCCTGGCACCACAATGGTAGTCCCTGCCATTTTCAAAAAATGTCTGAAACCCTACCATTATAAACAATAAATCACCACACACACACACACACACACACATTTTTCTGATAGCTACTCCATTGAGTAGGTTGTACTTCCTACAACTGCGCTTTCTGGGAGTCTTACCTAGTTATTTTAAGAAGAATGCATTAACTCTAAGTTGTTAAACATTTAAATCATCCAGAAAAGTAACTAAAATCTGCCCTAAATAGAAATTGAATCACCAAAATTGTGTTTTCAACCTTTAACGGCAGTGCTCCTAGTTCCTGATTAAGTGGTGATACAACAAACCATTAAATGTTTCAAACATATCAGGATGATGTGTTTCAAAACTCTAGCAAGGAAGTGGTTCTGCCTCCTTGCTGGCAGCTCAGTTGTCACTCGTTCTGGTGTTTCAAAGCACTTGGTTTTAGCAGTGTGAATGGCATTGCAGCCATGTTTGCAGCGGGAAGCTTGTTAACTCTCCAGCTTCACAAAAGGATCTCACCTTATTTAGCTGCCTTAGTTGAAGTTAAAGCATTCTTAGAAGTTTATTAACTCCATGTTTATACTTATTCTGCAGCTATATTTGTACAGCAATATTTATTTTTGGTCTGGAAGTCTAATCTCTATAATAGCCCATTTGGATAATTCTGAGCTGCAGAAATTACTTTCTGTTCCGGTTGTTAATGGACCAAAGTGAATACAAATGCAGTTTCACCACAACCATTTCATACTTCTTTAAAAGTGTCTTATAAATAAATCATATTATGTTTCATTCCACAGCCAAAAAGCAAAATTACAAGGGAGGAGACGCCAGGTCATATTGTAACATGCACTGTATGATCTTTGGCTGGGGAAAGCCTTGGAAATGAGGCATTGGAATCCCTCTGACATCAGTCTAACTTTGGTACCAGACTCCCATACTAACTTTGGTACCAGACTCCCATACTAACTTTGGTACCAGATGTTTCAAATACATTTTATTTAACACCTGGCAGACCTAAAAATACACTTTTACCAAAAATATACTGGGTGTACTGTTACTCTTAATTGTACCTTTAAATCGTTTGATCAATTCAAACAAAAACATAAAAAATCATTTATGACCAATAGAAAAATGAACAAAAAGAGATTAGTACAGGAGGACATCCTCTACAAAACAGTGGTTCTTGCCTACTGAGGGAGTGCCTTTTCAAACCCTACAACCCTAACGGAGCTCCATGTTCTTTCACTACCGTTCTCTTGGCCCTCAAACCCAACAAGAGCAGCTTCTGCAACATCTGGGACTTCAAAGACCAACTGGCACAGGATCTACAGCAGAACACAATGTGAGCTCACTGGTCACATGACAGGAAGAATGAGGGCAACTACTCGTCCAATCCCGTTATACAGTGGGACGTCTCTCCTCATATCCCCTTACATGATCTCAATTATTCATTAATTCTGAGCATAAGGCACCCAGCTCAACCACTTTACCTGTTTGGGAGACAAATTTTCAGAACCACTGTGTAGAACCTCTGAACGTGAACTCATCAAAGAAAAGAAGAAGAAACATTCATTTTCAAAACTAAAGGATTTATATTTTACTAGACTTATACAGCACATGTTACTGGTGTCTGTCATGCTTTTCTAGCAGTGTCTCCTGGATCCATGAGCTTGTTTTTTGGTCACCAGTATGTTTGCGGCGGCGACTAAGAACTTTGTGAAACAGGTGGGCGATACAGGTCGGCTGATCCCGGTACCAAGCCTCAGTGAGGCTGATCGCTACCAACCCCTCAGCCTGGTCACCAGGAAGAGAAAGAGACACTTCTGGAAGAAGACCAAGTATGCCTCAACCCCCTTCTCACTGAAAGACATCCTGGTGGGGGAGAAGGAGATCACAGCAGGTACAGTACAGCCACAGGAGAAATACATGTCGTTAACGCCTATGTCATGCGTTGTAATGCATTATGAAATCTTCATAAGGCATTATAATGAGTTCATGACCCATTATAGAGCGGGTATTCATAGGAAGGGTCAGCAACTTCAGGGCACACAGGTCTTTGTTTTTAGCTCACCCAAATGTAACTAAACCATAGCCCTTGTGTTAGCGCAGACTTCAAGCAAGGCCCGTACAACATGGCTTGTCTTTAAAACCCGGGCTGCTCGATTCACACACAGGCGTGTCATCGTACCAGCTCCTCAACTACGAGGACAAGTCTGACGTGTCACTGAACGGACGGTTAGGGAACCACCTGATGAACGATGTGGGGTTCAACATCAGCGGCTCAGACTCTGTGGCCGTCAAAGCTTCCTTTGGGATTGTCACCAAACACGAGGTGGAGGTTCCAACTCTGCTAAGGGAACTAAATTCCAGGTAAGTCGCATATGGTGGACAATGAGCTCTTGTATTGAGCTACAGCATTTTTTTTACCGGATAGGTCATTGATACAAACCCTCTATTAACATTAATGTATTCTGTTCTCCTCCCATCGTAGGAAAGTGGATCTGGACCACTGTTTGATCCGTCAATCAAAAGAAAGTGGGCGGAGTGTTCTCTGCGTTGTCATGGAGAGCATCCGCACGACGCGCCAGTGTTCTTTAACTGTCCACGCCGGCATGAGAGGGACGACTATGAGGGTGAACGCACACGCGCACTGACACGCTGTGCGCACTCGCACCCACACGGACACGCCGTGCGCACACATACACACATACACACATACACACGCTGACACCTGACACGTGTTAATTAGCAGCGTATGGTTGAATGGCTGACTGCAATGTTTCTCAACTATGCAACCCTTGGATTCCAGTTTCAGATCGACGATGGTCGAAACCCCAAAGGTCGAGACAAGGCCATAGTGATCCCAGCTCACACCACCATTGCATTCAGCATATTTGAACTGTATTTTCGACTGGATGGACGGCTAGGTGAGAACGACCAAATAAACCCTCACCCAGTTAGACTCAAACTCAAACATTTAGGATTTTGTTGTCTTCATTTCTTCCCTCATCTATCCACCCCTTTCTGTCACAAACATAAACACACACAAATGTAGCTTACGTCGTCCCCTCCATTTCTCCTGATCAGATATCTGTGTTAGCCCAGAGTCGTCGGGTGGATTTGAGAAGGAGCTGATCAGAGAACAACTGGGAGGTATGATTGGTCGGTTCTCTATGGGACGACTTCGCAGATTCCTGTCCGGCATCGTCTACGGGAACCCCTTCAGAGCAGGTGGGAACCTTCTGGAAAACTATCTTCCTGATCATATTAAATAAAAAAATCTGATCTAACCCTCTCAGTATAATGCTGTTTACGAGTTGATAGGTCACAAAATACTTGGCGACTAATATCCTGAGGTTGCTTCCTTAACCTGGATAGCATACATTTTTTGAATTACAAAAAAACATGAAAACAAACGCTGATAAAAAGCACAGGGTTATGTGAAGAAAACGTTTAAAAGGCAAGGTAAGAATCCCTGTCGTTTTCAGATGTTCCACTGACACGTCTATCCTCCCCCTTGCTCCCCCACCAAGACGACAGGACGTTCGAGGAGCTCACCCACGCCCAGTCAGACACCTACATGGACGACGCGGTGACGGACTACTACGAGAAGTCGGCCAGCATGACGGACGTCTCGAGCACCTACCTGAGAGGGGACTCCCACACCCGCGTCAATCTCCTCAACCACAACATCCCCAAGGGCCCCTGCGCCCTGTGCGGCAGGGGCCCGGCCCCCCGGGAGACCGTCTACGGCTGTCTGGAATGCACCAGCGCCGGGCACAAATACGTCAGGCTCCACGTCGTGCCCTGCTTCGACCTGTGGCACAAGACGCTGAGGTGAACCGGTGGAGGGAGTGAAAAAGTGACGTCAGGGTTCAGGAAAACAGCACCTATTTAATAACACTGTGCAATGCCGTCGTTTGGACGACAACAGGCTGGCACGAGGCCGGTGAATGTCCCACTTGCTTTTTTTTCCCCTCTCTCCATAGTACTTTTTATTTTTTACATTTTAGTATTTTAGCAGACACGCTTATCCAGAGCCACTTATAATAGTGAGTGCATACATCTTCATTTTTCCACACTGGCCCTGCCTGGGAGTCAAATCCCCAATGCTTGTTTTGACTCTTAACAAGCGAGCAACGCAGAACTTATACCATGACTTTCAGCCAATCAGCAGTCGGGGCAAGACACCCACTGGATGTATCCTAACGAACAGACACACCCATTATCGACACATGACCTGTGCTCTGTGGATCACACAGCCACAACAGGAGTGTGTAAATTATTCAGACAGGGTATTAAAAATGGACCAGCAGATCATATGAATGGGGGGAGAAAAGCCATAGAGTGGGTGGCGCGTGGTGTAGGAGAAAATTCCCTCCTGGCTTTTGCCGGTGCCCATGTGTCTCTTCAGATCTGCGTCAGCAGCGGAAGCTGAGTGTTTGTAGTGGTGTGTTATGAGGGCATCAGGTCAGTTAGTTTAAGTTTGACGTCATGACTGGATTAATTCCTTTTTTAATAAGGATTCATGCCATCTGTGTGGTATAGGTTGTTTGTAGACTTCACATGTGCAGATATCTATCCGACCCAACCCTATTGGACTCTGTAAATACAGTCGTGACCACGTATTGGTACCCTTGCACTCTCTTCAGACATTGTCTCTAAAAATAAAATATTAGTTTCTGGAAAAGTATTTACAGTTAGGTCCAGAAATAATTGCACACTGACATAAGTTTTGTTATTTTGGCTGGTTACCAAAATATATTCAGGTTACAGTTAAATAATAAATATGGGCTAAAAGTGCAGTCTCTCATCTTTAATTTGAAGGTATTCACATCCAAATTGGAGGAAGGGTTTAGGAATTGCAGCCCTTTAATTTGTAGGCCCCTCTTTTTCAAGGGACCAAAAGTAATTTTTGGATAATTGACTCAAAAGCTGTTTCATGGACAGGTGTGGGCTCTTCCTTCGTTATTTCTTCATCAATTAAGCAGGCAAAAGTTCTGGAGTTGATTCCAGGTGTGGCATTTGCATATGGAAGCTGTTGCTGTGAACCCACAACATGCGATCGAAGGAGCTCTGAATGCAAGTGAAACATGCCATCCTTAGGCTGCAAAAAAAGTTCCATCAGAGAGATAGCAGGAACATTAGGAGTAGCCAAATCAACAGTCTGGTAAATTCAAAGAAAAAAAGAACACACTGGTGAGCTCTGCAACACAAGAAGGCCTGGACGTCCACGGAAGACAACTGTGGTGGATGATCATAGGATCCTGTCCATGGTTAAGAAAAATCCCTTCACAACATCCAGCCAAGTGAAGAACACTCTCCAGGAGGTAGGCATATCATTATGCAAGTCTACCATAAACAGAAGACATCACAAGTGCAAATACAGAGGTTTCACGACAAGGTGCAAACTATTCATAAGCCTCAAGAATAGAAAGGCCAGATTAGACAAAAAACATCCAAAAAAGCCAGTCCAGTTCTGGAACAGCATTCTTTGGACAGATGAAACTAAGATCAACCTGTACCAGAATGACGGGCGGAAAAAAGCATGGAGAAGGCTTGGAACGGCTCATGATCTAAAGAATACCACATTATCTGTAAAACACAGTGGAGGCAGTGTGATGGCATGGGCATGCATGGCTTCCAATGGCACTGGGTCACTAGTGTTTATTGATGATGTGACAGAAGACAGAAGGAGCCGGATGAATTCTGTACAGGGATATATTGTCTGCTCAGATTCGGCAAAATTCAGCAAAGTTGATTGGACGGCGCTTCACTTTCCAGATGGACAATGATCCAAAACATACTGCAAAAGAAATCCATGAGTTTTTATGGCAAGGTGGAATATCTTGCAATGGCCGAGTCAATCACCTGATCTCAACCCGATCGAGCATGCATTTCACTTGCTGAAGACAAAACGTAAGTCAGAAAGACCCACGAACAACAACTGAAGACAGCAGCAGTAAAGGCCTGGCAAAGCTACAGTGACATGGGTCTCAGATTTCTGAATAACTTCACGCACGGTAGGAACATGAACATCAATATATCTGGACATGGACTTGTAGCCTTGAGCTTGTTCATGCTCGCATTTAATCCCGTGTCTGACCTCCTCAGACAATTCACTGGTTTTCTTTCTTTCTTGCATGCTTATTGCAGCACACACAGACACATACAGGAGATAAGTCCCTGTTCAAACTGAATGAGAGTGATTTTATTGTTATAGCCACGTGCAACTGGGTGAGTTCAATTCCTAAGAAAAGGAAAAAAACCTGCTTGAAAATTTGTTTTTTAACAACTTCTAGAAAGTAACAGTAATATTCAGGGCCTTTTTAGGATTTTAGTATGGAATGAGTTTGCAAACCAAAGAAACACATATGTGAATACCAAAAGACATTTGAACATCAATAGTTTTCTAGATTACATTTTTTTTAAACAAAGTGCAAGTGTGCCCATACTTCTGGCCACGACTCTATATCCCACAACTGTGAATCCATCCAAAGTCCACAAGGTGTCGACAAAAACTAATTTCATGACTATGTTGTTCACTTACCACAATGGTTAATTACTCCCACTTGAGACCCTGTGCATGGTCACCATTTGTGCATGGAGAGGTTTGGATATGTGGGGGGTTGTGTTATGACGGGGTGGATTTCAGCAGTTCACACACATGACTTATTTTGTAGCTTTCTTTCGTTTCACTGATGTTCTAATAATGCGATTGGTCAGATGTTCGCTCAACTCCATTTGTCCAAGGGTAATCCAACATTACAGCTCTTCCCTCCCCTTTTCGAGGTCAAAGATTAGATGTATGCAAGCACACCTCATTTGATTGAGCAAGAGATATGGTTCAATGCGCCACGCCAATGAGGATTGACTCCTGGCCACTAACCAACTACCATTTCCATGGTTGCACTGATGAATTATACACTATAATCATTATTATGTTATTATCCTTATTATCATAGTTGTTATATTATTACTATCGTTTCTATTATCACTATTATTATTATTCAATCTTACAACTAAATGTATCAGGTTAGAAACTGGAGAATACAGGAGAAAAGTTGAAGCCTTGTGTCATGCTGGTAAACAAACCACACCCCCTTCTCCCATCCTCTAT
>JACXGI010003696.1:27063-60255 GCA_016801175.1 Esox masquinongy
GATGACCCGTCACTCCGAATGACTGGAATTCTGCTGGCTTCCTTTATCACACGACTGATTGAATCACAGTGGGAAGGACATGAAAGCAGGGTGAAAGCGATTAGGGCAGAGGGGCGGGGGGGGGGGGGCAATCTGAGTTGTGGTGGTCCACTTTAGGGGCCATGCAGATTTTATCTCCCTAACTTAAATCTAATATTCCTGAAACAAACAGGACAGACAGAGGGGATAGAGTCACATGGATCTACTTAGACAAGACACATTCCTTGAAGCTACACACACACACACACACACACACACAAGGTACCTTCACAAAGAGCTGCTACACACAAATACACATTCCCATACAGGAATCCACATTGGTAAATAAACAGACACGCACGAATTCACACACACACACGTTAGGAATTTCTATATTTCTTGGGCCACAAATAAATCCCTCACAAAATTAGATATTCCCTAACCTGTTAATTTCAGCCTTAACCCCTAAGCCTCTGGTGAACTGTCCCTGCAAGACTGATTTTTCCTTGTTTTACAATCCTTTTGAGAAAGTTCAATCCTCACAATTATGGTGAAATGTGGACACACAGAATACAACAGTAAGTATAGCAACAAGGGGGTGAGATAGTGTTTAGAACTACATAGTGTTCAGAATGTAATAGTGTTCAGAAACACTGTTCAAAAAGAGTTTGTCTAGAAGAGCATTCACAGTTTTCAGAAAATGTGTGTTCAGAAAGTGTTCAGTGTGTTTAAAAAGTGTTTAAAAAGAGACGGCGTTAGGAAAGAAAGCATACCAAAAGTGAGCCTTCAAACAAGAGCATCCACAAAGAGAGCATTCAGAGAGAGAGCGTTCGGAAAGAGAACTATCAGAAAGAGAGAATGGTCCTTAAGACTAGACTGGAATATATACTGCAGACTGCTACGGACAGAGATCATATCCACCCATCATCAGGGTGAGGGAGAACTTGAGAGGGAAGACTCAACATCTGTGTTAATGGAAGCT
Source organism: Esox masquinongy (assembly GCA_016801175.1). Lineage (NCBI taxonomy): Eukaryota > Metazoa > Chordata > Actinopteri > Esociformes > Esocidae > Esox > Esox masquinongy. Next base: position 28,064 of record JACXGI010003696.1, read on the forward strand.
GATGGTTCCCTAATGTGTGATGAATCTGGAACACACATTGATTAGAAGGAAAGAGGATCTTTGGCACTGGAGACCACACTAACGGGGAGTGAGCAAGAGGGGGATGGGGAAAGAAAATGGGGGCATTTATACAGAGGCGCACTTTGTAAATTGAATGTGAGTGATGCGATAGCATGATCTGTTTTCTTCCTGTTGGGTTCTTAGGGTGTCTGGATGAAACTCTCTAATCTGATTACTACATCGGGACACAGGTGTTCATCCGGGTGTGTGTGTATCCGTTCATGTGACCTTTCCTTCATCGCCAACAGCTAAATTGGGGTTATCTGGGCTGCAGTGTCATCCATTCGTTCCAGACATGGAAATCACACAAAGAGAGGATTGTGCTTTACGCACACACACACACACACACTCACACACAGACAGAGACCTGAGGGGAAACGAGGAAAAGATTAAAAGAACCAACATGTTCCCTCACACAATTATCAGATCTAATGCATCTGTGTGTGTTAGTTAATGTTCCTGTCTGTGATGTTTATCTGGACGCTTAAAACCAGGGAGATCTGTAGCATTGTACTGCACTACTGTCCCTTAAGGCAACATTTAATTTGCCCCAAGTAACACATCATTTTCAGCTGGATCTATTTCTGAGAAACATTAACCGTCACCAAAAGCAAATCTATAAACCATGATTCCTCGCCAGTTGGGGCAGGCTACACACTGTGAACTGTGGACAAAATGGAAAACTTTTAAATACACATTTTCAGAAGCTAACCCCAAAGTCCCCAAACCTAATTTAGGTGCCACCCAAAGTTACACCACATCTCCCTAGCAGCAAACACTAGGGAGATGTGGTGTGCATACAGTAAACTCTGGAAAGGTTGTATATACAGTGCCTTCAGATCGAATTCAGACCAGAATGTTTCTAGACATAATTTATAATTGATTAAAAAAAATCAATTGCCATCTATCTGCACACAAAACCCCATAATGACAAAGCAAAAACAATTTTTCAGAAATGTGCGCCGAATGTATGGAAATCAAAAAAACTACGATATCTCATGTACATTGGTATGCAGATCCTTTGCTGTGACCCTCCAAATTGACCTCGGAGGCATCCTGTGTCCTAGATCATTCCTGAGATTGTCTCTAGGAGTTGATTGGAGTTCACCTGTGGCAAATGCAATTGATTGGACATGCTTTATAAAGTCACACACGTGAATATTAGATCCCACCCTTCACACTGCATATCAGAGCAAAAACCAAACCATGACGTCTAAGGAACTCTCAGTAGACCTCTAAGATAGATTTGTGTTGAGACGTAGTTCTGTGGGAAGTTATAAGACATGTATAAACCATTGAAAGTTCCCAAGAGCAAAGTGGGCTCCATCATTGTGGAATGGAAGAGCTGGACATCAGGCCAAATTAAGTAACTGGGCAAAAAGGGCCTTGGTCAGGGAGGTGACCAGGAACTCAACAGCCATTCTAACAGAGCTCCGGTGTTTCTCTGCAGAGATGGGAGAACCTGCCGGAATGACAACCATTTCTGCAGCACTCCATCGGTCTAGGCCTTTATGGTAGGGTGGCTAGACGGAAGCCATTCTTGAGTAAAAGGCAAATGACATGGTGTCTAAAGGACTCTGAGAGCACGAGGAAGAACATTGCATGAGAAAAAAAGGATCCAAATACTTACATGCATCCGATATTTCCATTTTTTATTTTCAATAAATTGGCAGAAATTCCTAAAGAAAAAATGCTTTGTCATCATGTGGCATTGTGTGTATATAACCTGTAATAAAACAAAATGTTGAGAAGGGGTAGGAACACTTTCCAAATGCAGTGAAACATTTTTTCTTTGCACACATCGTGCCCCGCCCTGACCGGGTAAGAATTCAGGATTAAAGGTTTGCCTTCGGTGACAGGAAAACTTTCTTGGAAAGAGGTAACCTCAGAAGGAGGCTGGTAATATTTTTTAGACATACAGGATATTGCTTTCAGCGACAGGAGAACAATTCTACGGATCTCCCAGAGAATAGCGGCTAGGTCTAATGGTGTGATCGAGAGCATGATTGTGAACCATGCTATTGTATTTTTTCCTGTCGTCTGCTTGACAGAGGATAAACATTTTACAATATTCAGACGGCATTAACTGAGTTTGACGAGCAGTTTTGGCAGGAGCTTTATGGCTCAATACATGGTCTTGCACAACTGTGCCACTGCATTGACTCTCAGCATGAATAACGTGCATTAAAAAACATCTATCGTACACACAGCACAGCTTGTAACCGCACCCGCACACACACAGATTTTAGGAATCTCTATCCTTGTAGGGAAACAAAGAATTTCCTTTTAAAATCCGAACCACTAAACATAACCTGAACTCAATTGTACGCTAAATGTAACCCCTAAGGTAGAAATAGTCTTTTTTCTTGTAGTGACCAGTGTGGGGTCCCCATAAGGTTAGTAAAACATGAACACACATATACATTTGCTTTTCTATCCTTGTAAGGACCTGAAACATTGAAATCCATGTTTTATATCCCCTAGCCCAAAACCTAACTTAAACCTTTCACTAACCCTAACCTCAATCACCAACCTGTATGATTAAACTTAAACTTGCCCTAATGCCGAACCCTAATCTGTAAACCTAAAAGTAACTACAATTTCAAAACTAGGTCCAATTGTACGTTTTTCCCTAAACCTAACCCAAAAACCTGGTAAAGTATTCTCCCTAGTGAAGACCTGCGAAAAACCTTGTCTATACCGATTCATCATGTTTCAATATGTTATTGGTGACTTCGGGTCCCAACATGTACACATAGACCTGGATTGTGCGCGCACTTGCACACACACACACACACGCACACACACTGGGTCACAGACAAACACACTCTCTTATCTTGTAAACCAATCAGAGGATATCCTGACCTTGGCACCTCCTCCCCTGCTAGGCTACTCTAGTTAAGGCCATCTCAAGCTTCATCACATCTTTGCTGATTTTCAGTGACACCAAGAGGAAACAATCTAAAGAATGAATCTACTAACACACCGTCCTCAGTAGGCTACTCACTGAAGGATTACAATTGAACCCTGAATCTCTTCTTTATATCACCTGTATGCCTTCTGTCTATCTCCCTATCACTCACTCAAACAAACACTTAGCGTATCGGACCGTTTAAAACCAACGGCATCCCAGCCCTGTCTATCCTTAGCCGGGAAAGTGCGCTCTTATCAAGGACAAAGCCTCATGGGACGCAGCGTCTGCTCCCTCGGTCTCGGAAAATGTGCGTTCTCCCTCGGATGATTTCCATCACAGACCAGGAGCCCCCGGAGTGTCCGCAATTTCTGCCGGTGAGATGCAGTTCCGAGCAGGGCATCGGGAGCCCAGATGCCTGCCTCTGTGGATAGGGACACGGTTTCAACGGATTTGGCTAGCCACTGTGACGGTTGTAATTTTGTTACTGATGAGACCGCTCCGAGCATTTCCCACCACTTCCCTCAGCGACTGCCGGACACCTACCGGCTGGAACTGCACGGGTAAACATCACTTGTTGACTTGTTGACAGGAAGTGAAATGTTAATGAGAGACGTCTGTGCGCGCGTGTTGTTATGTTTATACATGTATGTACGCGTCCGCGCGCGCAAGTTAATGTGATAAGATTGGGGATCAGTGAGTCAGGCGAAGACTATGACGGTGTTATATTTAAAATGCAAACATACAACCTAATCTTTAAATAAAACAACACTCACTCGCACATGGATGAATCCACACATTTGGCTTTTTCTTGAGAGCAGTGTTTATTTCTGTGGAGCGTCCCAGGACGTTGAATAAATAGGATGAATAAAGGATGAATAAATAGTGCAAATGAACGTTTTCTCAACCGAAGTCAACAGCACGTCAGGAGCTCGGGGCTAAAGGACAGAAATTAGAATGGAACCGGAACAATACATTTTGCCGAGGTATTTATGGAATTCACATTAGGAACACAAGTCCTCTCTGTCGACACTTCAGTGGCATGGCTTTGTTCACTTAGCCTGTATTTTGTCACGGTTTGACAAAGTTTTAAACCATGGTCAAGTTTGCCATGTGTGCCGTTGCATGTAATACACTGCCTGTTGGAAACCAGGGTTCAATACCTGTCATCACCCTTCACCACAGTCTCCTCTTCATATCTCTCCCTCTACAAATCTATCTGTCAATAAAAAGTCCATCCTCCTCGAAAAAAAAGGTTTACATCGAGTAGTGTTGTTGTTGGACCAGATAGCTCCGCATTTCTTTCTCAGGGATAAGGGTGGATTCAAGTCAACTAGCTATTGACCCAGTTAGCCGGCTGAGCTAAAGCTCAAGGTGTTGTCAAACTAGGTCACAGAGCTAAGGCGAGGGTATTCATCGGACTAGTTCTGAACCACCCACTGTACTAGAAAATCATCGGCCATGTTATTCACATCCACAGGCACTTTGAGTAATATCTGGATAAGGTACCTACCCTCTGGTCTGAGTCCGGCATGTTGACATTGTCTTTATAAGCTGGCATCAGATTAGGCTCAGCAATGTTTCTTGCAGATATAAAGCAAACCTTTGCTGTCAGACTAAAACCTTTTATCTTCAAACCAGAAACCTTTCAGAAAATTGAAAAGGCGTTCACATTTTGTCATTACAGAACATTTGTAACACCTCAGAAGCTATTTGGAATCCTTTTTCTTGGTCCTTGAGGATTGAAATGTTCAGAGTACAGTACACAGTTAATGCTTACAGTAGAAGTACAAACATGAACATTTGCAGAAACAAAATGAGTTAGTACGAGGTTTTCCTCTCACAGTGTTGATAGTAATGAGTCTGTTCAGTAAGGGGTTGGGTTTACCAACTTCATTTTGACAGTTGATTATACATATTCTATAAATTCTATAGTATCTACACAGATTATTTTATATCAATATCATTCACATTTTTATTCCAGCTTAACACTAACACTATATTAAGCTTGAACCAGGTGATAAAATCTAAATGCACTTTAAGTCAAGTTGTCATATTTTTTGGGTATATTGACAACTATAATGTGGCTGACAATTGTGGGTAAAAATTGTTGAAAGTAGCAGATTACTTCGTAACAGGCTCGTGTATTACCCTAGACCTCTTCTTTCTCAATGGAGGTGTTGGGTTAAGTCTAATTTCCGTGGGCCCTTGTGTTCAATTGACAACCAAATTAATTGAAATCCTTTATAATCCTTTTCCTCCACAACCTAAATTTATTTGCATCATGTGGCATTTCCTGGCTCTGTTTCTCTTCTCATGCCTTTCTTATTTGGAGGAGAGTGCCAGAGATAAATGGAGATTAAAAATACCCCAGTAATTTGGCTTTTCTTCTGGCCCTGCCATTTGTCTTACAGATGACACACAGTGGGCTAGCCACATGGTCCAGCAGTTACCACAGCCCTGGGCTAAAGTACAGCACTAACAGGGCCTCTTGAAGACATGCTGGATATATGGCGTTTCCATAGAGAGACATTTTGGATCCATGGTTTCTGTCTCTCTCTCCCTGTGTAGATTTCGAGAAGAGGGTCTCTGATGTCTTCCAGTGTGACACGGACTCCTGCCAGTATGACGGAAAGTGTCTAAAGACAGGAGAGACCATCACCTGCGTTTGTGACTTTAAAGTAAGACATTCTCTCTATCCGTCTCCCTCTTTCTCCCTCTCTCTCTCCACTCTTTTTGCTTTGAGGCATCTCTGTCATCTTGTATTTTTAATCTGAGTGAACAAAGCTGCTCTGTGCTGCAACACCAGTCACGCTGCTTTAATTTCAGCTGCTAATACAACACACACATAAGCACACACACTGACACACGCACTCAGTACTTAATACCCGCAGTGTATTAACAAGCATTACATTTCCATGTGTTTGCCATAAAGAAGCGGATATGAAACACTCTTGACGCGTTGTTCTGATTAGTCCTCGAAGCATAGCCCTGATAAAGCCTCTACATCCCAGTCTCTCTCTCTCTGTCTCCCTGCAGTGCAGTGTTGAATATGCCCCGGTGTGTGGTTCCAACAGTCACACTTATCAGAATGAGTGTTTTCTGAGGCAAGACGCCTGTAAACTTCAGACGGAGATTCTGGCCTCATCTCAGGATCCATGTCCCACAGGTACCATTGATTTGGAGTCACCACCACTGCTCTATGAATACAAATCTACGATTTAGTGTGTGTTCTCTTACAGACGTTGGTTCTGGATCTGGTGATGGCGTGGTTTTTTCTCTACCAGGTCAGAGTCTTTATCTAAATGCCCTGAAACCCAGACCGACACGTACACACACGAACACACACGCAAATCATCTGCCTCTGTCTTTCTTAGAAGCTTCCGAAGAGGCTGATGCTGAACCGAGGGACTCGTCCTGTGAGATGTGTCTGTTTGGAGCAGAGTGTGACGTGGACGCTGAGGATGTATGGTGAGAGAGAGGATGGAGGATGGGTGGAGAGGAGGGAGGGGCGGGGGAGATGGAGAGGTGAAAATGGAGAGGAGGGAAGGATGGGGAGGAGAAAGACGCGTAGAGGATGGACATACGGAGGTTAGAGGAAGGAAGAAGAGAGTGTAGAATGATAGGGGAGAGGAACGTAGGGAGCGAGGGAGGAAGACAGTAGAGAGGAAGAGAGACAAAGGGAGGAGAGGGGAAGATAGAATGGTGTTGAGTTTCTATAATGCACAATGTGAACGAAAGATGGCATTAAATATGTATGAACTCAGCAATTATCCTGTGTCTATACTAATGCACGATGAACATGGGCGCACGCACACACACACACACACATTGAATCTCGTCTGTCCTCAGGTGTGTGTGCAACTTCGACTGTTCCCACATCAGCTTTAACCCTGTGTGTGCCTCAGACGTACGTTCCTATGACAACCCATGCCAGGTCAAGGAAGCCTCCTGCCAGAGACAGGAGAGGATTGAGGTCACACACCTGGGCCACTGCCAAGGTACAAACAAACACACACAAACTCACACACACACACTACATTCAGTGAACCACAACCCTGACCTTCTGTGTCCCGTCCAAACATTGTAAGCAGTGAATGGTCGCTAGACACTGGCCCTAATACATGAAACCTTCTCAGAAAAGATCTCAGATTCAAGCGTGGGAAGAGACATACGATTCATCTCCAAGTGTGATTTACGAAACTGTTGCATCTCTTTGAAATGAGCATAGATGTCATCGCAGATTGATAAATCGGATAAAACGGTGGATACGCGAACGTGCTGCACATGTCCTTATTTACATATGTCACACCCGTAATTTATGCGTCTGTGGTGATCATCAACCTATACATTGACAGTTTTCAGCATAAATTATAGCCTAAAATGGCTGATTAGCCATTCGTCATTCTCCATGACAAAATCAGCACAGTTACAGAATACTTTTTCACATCTCAGGCCAGAGCCAAGATCCAGTAGAAGACCCAGCTCTACCATCATTAGGGTAACTGCTCGACACAGAACAACTGGTTTATTTATACTCTCACTAGTCAATTTAAGACCTGTTAGCTAATCAAGATGCCAGCCACTGAAATTATAATGACCATTTATGATCTCCAAGTATGTCGATACTATAGGCATGATTGACTTAGGAAAAGCAAGGCAAAGCAAGTTTATTTGTCTAGCGCATTACATACACAAAGGCAATTCAAACCTTACAAATGCATGAACAACAGAAATAAGAGATAAAAAATGCACCTTAAAGTGAAAGGAACATATCATACATAAATAAGGTAGTGATACATTATTTAACATTGTTGTATGTTTGTATGTGCTAGCCTATATACCTCGTCATCTGATTTTATATTACCTGTTATTATTTTAATTGTGGTTGTTGTTACTGAGTCTGTTACAATTGTTGTTTTTCGTGATAATGATGGTCTCATTGCGAATCAAGCATTATCTTATTTTTTGACGTTGGTTTATACGGTCACCGACCCGACGTGAGTTTGATCATAAGGATATGACAAACATAATATTGATAAATACCCTCTCTGTCTGTGAAATGATCGTACAGTTATTTTAAGATGAAATTTGATCATATTCACATTTCATAAATCAGGGCCATTGTCTTTCCTGCTTTCAGTCTATATATATTTTATGTCAGCTTTTATGAGGTCATATCTGTTTACTTGCCATTATTCAGTAGGCTAATTTTGCTATATATATCCTCCTCTAAATAACATAAAATGGATTTGAGAGTTCCTCAACTATCCATTATGTAGTGTTCCAGTATCAGACACTGGATTAGTGGATTTCTGCCCTTTTTTGCTCCTCAGGGGCCCTTTTATGCTGCCCCTTATTGGGGCTGAACTGGTTGCCTGTGTGCCTCAGGAGTTGCCAGCCATTCAGTGTTTAGCAGTCTGTTTTATCGGCAGGTGTTCCCACTGTGTTTGACAGTGCTATCCATGGTCCTGCATTGCCCGGGGCGCTGTTGATGCAGGAGAAATCACAGCTGCTCAACAATAGCCTACTTCAGTCGTTTTATATGAATTGAAGCATGAGCAATAGATCAGAAGATAATATGACAAATGTAAAAAGTTCACTGGTGTGGCGTAAGCTAACCTATGATATGCTTCACTTCTTTCAAAATTGAAATGTAAAAGCTAATGCCTGGGGCTGGACACAAGCTATCCCCCAACCAGTCATGCTTTTTGATTGTTTCAGTAGATCTGTAGCATTGCATCATCTCAATCCCCAAAAACATGTTACTAGCCTGCTCATTTACCGAACAACAGGGTCTCATACTAGAGCTTTTGACCCTATTTGTCTTTGTGAAATCCAATAGGGCCTACTATCTCAGCAACTTCCAGCTGACTCGTAGTCAATGTTGAGATATGTGTCTTCCAAAACACATCCAATACTGTCCTCGAAACCTTACAGAAGAATTGCACTCCCTGACATTCGACTTCAACTGAGCTCACAGGCCTCGAAGCCGCCACAAGGAGTCGCTAGACCGCAACAAGGCAAGTCAACCATATTCCGTTGCTAACCCCAAACCCAGACAGTGCAGGCCAAATGCATCACCCTCTGGGGGACCCTTGGGCTAATCCCCTGGGCTAAGCCAACGACCCAGCTAATTGCAAGGCAGTGACTGTACCATTGCCCCATTAAGGAGGCATTGGAGACAGCTTCGATTTGCAAGCCATCAGACTGCAGAACACTTGTCTAACCACATACGCTGACAGTTTTAGTTTTAAGTTTCAGGCATTTTTGATCTAGCCTTGTTGAACAGGAAGTAGGAATTAGGTTGTGTTCGTCGTCTTGTGTATCTTAAACTTTAATCTATTTCAAAGAGACGTAGCCTTTCAGATAGGGCAAATCCATCATGGTGTGGTGCTCAGTGGTGCCCAAATTTTTTTTTCGTGGATAAACAATGTACCTTTCAGCGACTGGAGAACATAGCAATGCGATCTCCCTGAGGATATAAATTAACATTGTCCCTCACTTAGCAGATGCTTTTAACTCTAGGTAGGCTAGGTACGCTACGACAGCTGTTTTTTTTTCAAATTCATCACCAATCCTCACCAAGCGGGTGACACAAAACGAATGAGTATGCTGTGTATTGATAAAAAAATAAAATACACACTCGGATTTCCCGCGCAGCCGGTCTGCATGGAGTGTGCTGGTTTAATTGACAGGCCCCAAAAAGGAATTTATTTTATTCTAGCTTTCGCGGCTACGGTCGCGGCACCACGGCAAAATGAACGCAGGGGAAACACTGGAAAGTACAATATCAGGAAAATTTGCATCAATTGGCCAATAACAATTATTACATTTTTGCCCATACACACGTTTTAATTTAAACCTATGCCCATCTATAACCTAATGTTACGTCACTGTGGGCCTGTGCAAATATATTAAACCCTTCAACCGCAATACCTGTCTGTCCTCTGTGCCCTTACCGGCACACTGGACCGAACACATGAAGCGCAAGATGCCTATAATATACAGTCCAGTAGGTCCTCACCTACCGTTCTACTTCACAGTTCTTCTTGGTTGTTCTCGTTTTCAGGGGAGGGCCTAAGGGGTCTTCACATCCCCTGTCCCGACCGCTACAAGAACTACTGTCTCCATGGAGATTGTCAGTACCCTGACAAACGGGGCCTGCCCTCCTGTAACTGCCACGCCGGGTTCAGTGGGCCACAGTGTGAACAAAACGACTACAGTGTCCTCTTTGTGGTTCCCGGTACCGGAAAGATCCGCTACGTTCTTATTGCCTCGGTTATCGGAGCACTGCAGATAACTATGATTTCTTTGGTGGTGGTGTATGTCACAAGGTCAGTACACACACACACGCGCACACACACACACACACACACACACTCACAAGGTCAGTACGCGCACACCCAATACAAACACACACTGTTTTCATTGCTCATTAAAATTGGTCATACAAATTTGTCATGTAACCCTCTAATTTGTCATTGTCATCTCCTCCATCTTTCGTTGTTCTCACTGTTGTTGCTGGTGTTGTTTTTGTTTATTTGACAGGAAGTGTCCTGGGAAAAAGAGGAAGTCAGGTCAGAAGCAGACCGGAGCCCCGTAAGCCACACGCGTCACCCGACACACACGCAGAGACACGGCCCAGACGTGTACTTACCACCACCCACAATCCCCCGTCTGCTCACTTTGTATCTTATCCGGTCCATACTAAGTGTCTAAATGTGCCATAACGGTTCAGACATCTCTGCGGAGGCAGGCCGTTATTTCTCAATGGAAGAGCTAGAGGTTTAGGATGGATAACGACCTGAGAGCTCACTGACGGCAAAATGTGAGCAGGAAACACGACCACCATATGGGACTACTTTAGTGTTAACGCTCAGGGGCGTCTGGACCTCAATGTGGGAACGATAATGATGATGATGTCACCCTTTTTCAATATTGTGAATAAATAATTTATACCACATGTGTGTGTGGGTGTGTGTCCATTGAGAGAGGTGTTATGGGACTGTCTGTCTGCAGGCGGTTTGAAGAGCGGAGCGGTCAAAGTCTTGAGTGCTCCTCAGCCATTATCCAGAAATCAATGCTGCCACACCAGTCGTCAGCACAGATGCTGAACACCGGAGAACATTCACAAAACATCAGAGGTGTGGGTGTCTCTCCAGCAGACTGTCTGACTCCACGTGTTTTCATTCCTCCACTTAAAGAGTAGGTTGTGCGTGTTATTTACGTGGCCAATTGATGTGACGTTATGGCGTCTGAGCTGCACTCACTCAATCTGGCCACTAGATGGTAGCATTGTTCTGCAGTCTATGCCGGCTCTTCCGTTTATTTGGATTCTTCAGATGTCAGGGAAAATATATGAAACAAATGTGCTTTAACGAGTTAGCCTGCTTACTTTACAGAATAAATTGTATCTATAAAATGGAGATGGATAAATGGTTGAAGCAATTAGCCATGTTTACGTGATGTGTGTGTGTATGGGATCATTGTTTTACTATAAATGCACAACAATGATAGTAAAGCCTGACATTCAGATTTTTTTGCCTCTCCTTATAGGGAAGAATACTATTTCTGGCTTAGAGGTTATGTTTAGAGAACATTTACAATTGAGTTAGGTGTAAAAATTGGAATTATCTTTAAGTTAGGGGCTATCATATACTGTAGTGTTAGGCGTTGTCCTTATGTTCTGGCAAAAAATGTAGGTATTGGTATTTGATGTTATGGATAGAATTAAGTTAGGGGATAGGGAAAATAGGGAATAATTTAGAAAAACCAATGTGTGGTGGGGACCAAAAATCCCTACAAGGATTTTAAAACAACTAACATTTCACCTTGTGAGTACATTTCACCGGTCACAAATGAGGAAAATGTCATGGAGTACGGTTTAGGGCAAAAGGCATTCATGGTGTCATTATCATGGTGAGGTTTTCTAGAAAAAGGGTCTCTGTTATGTTAACAGTTTAGGAAAATATGATTTGAAATGGTAATAACATAAAACATATGACCTGGGTCCCCACAAGGTTAGTAAATCCTTAATGTTTGTTTGTCGGTCTAACACTATCACAGGATCTTGTGTGAACTCAGCTGAGGGTGGGAACTCCAGCGATAGTCCGAGGTGGGACCAGTTGGGAATTCCAGGCGTTCCTGACACAACATACACACAGACGCGTGCATGTGCTTTTGACATCGAGGCAAGCAGTTTCCTAGTTCACTCTGCAGCCTGATTCTGGAATCTACCTCCCCCACCCTCTTCTCACCCCTTTCTTATTCCTACAAGTCCTTGCCATACATCCATCCTACACTCTTATTATCTCCCTCTTTCCTACTCCCCACCCATCCCCTCTTTCCAGGTACTCTAGGCTGTATATCCTTTCCCTCATTCCTCTCCTCTCTCCTTCCAGGAGAGTTATAATGGGGTTGTTTCTTCTCCCAGCCCCCTAAGGCACAACATAGAATCCTTTTTTATCTGTGCTTCCTCCCCTCTATCCCCCTCTCTCCTCCTTTATCTCTATCTAGCTATTTCTCTACCCTCTTCACTCGGTCCCATCTCTGCTTGGCACATATTTCGACACCTTGCATAATTGGCCAAGACACACACAGTCTCACAGACTCCCAACCGTAAGATCACTCCAGTGTTAGTGCTGGTGTGTCTGTGTTTCTTTGTGTGGGTCATGGTTACAGGATCTCTTCTGATCTCACCAGGCCATGTTTCCACATTGTGCACATACACACACACACAACACACACATAGTGTAATGATGCTGGTTTCCTAATGATTGTATTGTTGTATGGAACCTCCATGATATCACCTCTCCCTTCCCCTAAGGAGGCTGGGCTGTGTGTGTGTGTGTGTGTGTGTGTGTGTGTGTGTGTCCTGTCGGTCATACAGTATGTCACAGGGGTCATGTTATAGCACGGAGAACTCTGTCTCTTTAGGTGACATTCCATCTGATCGGTGTGTAATAACACATTACTACAGTCCAAACTGAAAGAGAAATTCCGATCTATTCCATGGTGATGTTTTTGGGCTCTTTTGCGCTTCGAGCTGTTCCTCTGAACTCGACGTGAGAAACATTTTAACTTCAGGAGACGTGCATAGGTTATGTTTAAAGGGGTCATGTCTGAACGGTGAAATAATCTGTGTTGTGTGGACACGCCCCCTTTCTGTCCCCCTTCGGAGAGAGGGGAGTTGTTTCAGTTCACAGGGAAACCAAATGTTTCTGTCGCAGAAAGTTGTTTGTGTGCTTAACACTGCCAAATCCTCTCCCTCTTTGACACACATACACATAAATTCACCACACGCAGACACAAGCTTCCAACGTACTGGGCAGATCTAGTTGCCATGGCAAAAGGCTCCTCCCATTTGGGTGTGGAAGAGGTTTTAAGCTCTGGGGCAAAAACACTGCTGCTCTTCTTACTTCGAAAAAGGGGGAGAGACAGGCAGAGAGTGAAAAAGTGAGAGACAGGGAGGGAGAACGTGAGAAAGAGAGAGAGAGAGAGAGGCTGAAAAAAGGGAAAACGGGTAGGTACCGCAGAGGGTGAAAGCAGGAAAGTTTTCAACAAGTTGGAGAACTGTGGAACAAAATCCTCAGGCTGCACGACAGCAAGGCAAACAGACGTGGAACTGAACACACGCACACTCGCTGAGGAGAGAAAGCAGAGCTTTATTCCACGGGGTGTGTCCATTCTGGGAGGGGTGCGGGTGTATGTTAGCCAGCACATAAGCCAGCCACGTTAGCAATGTGTGAGGACGCAGTCCAAGCCGAGAGAACCAGCATGGTCCACGAGAGCCAGGACCTGGTGGTCCCCAGCCCTGAACAACCCTCTCCCAGCCACAGCCTCACCCAGCTGGGCACGGGAGATCTAAATGAGACCTCCGAGTCTGGAGCTCCGGAAGCAACCACCGCCAAGGACTTGTCACCAGGTGCGGGCATCCCGGGGACGGGCCCGGTCAACGCCATCACAGTGCTGACCCTCCTGGACAAACTGGTTAACATGCTGGACACGGTGCAGGAGAACCAGCACAAGATGGAGGTGCGCCAGGCCGAGATGGAGGGGGCAGTCAGGGGGATCCAGGCTGACATGACGAAGCTGTCCAAGAGCCACACACACACGTCCAACACCGTCAGCAAGCTGCTGGACAAGAGCCGCAAGGTGTCAGTCACTATGAAGGAGGTGAGTCAGTGATGGGTGAGTGGGAGGGCTGGGTGGGAGGGTGAGTGAGGGAGATGGGGGAGACTAAGTTTTGGTGGACTGAATTATATTAATAAGAGAGAGATGGACATACAAAGAGAGAAAGAGAGGCAGACACTACTCAATACAATACTCAATACTAAACTCCACATTATAAGTCAGCTCAAGTTTGTGGAGACGAGGATTTAAATACTGTGTCTCCAAGTACATTGATTTGCCCCCAGTCGATTCTTCCAACAAAAGAAATCTTAAACACTTAACATGTAGCTGCATGCCTTTCTTTTTCTGTAATGTATAAGTTTCTATAACCCGTTAGTCAAATACAATCTTCCCCCGTTTCCTCACATTGACTGACAGCGACTTGGCCTCAGTTGGAGTTAAACTCCGTGCACAGTGGCAATTGGAAGCACGTTAGCCTACTGGTCAAGTGTGTTGGGCCATTCAACAAAAAGTTGGTGGTTCTAATCCTTGACACGCACGGTATTGTTCTGTCACTGGTCAAGACCGTTAACCCAAATTGCTCCCAGGAGTTTGTTCTTAGCTAACTTATCAGGTAAAATAAAGCTCAAAATGTTAATGCCACCAAGATCAGATTGAGTTGTGGATGTATCTCATTGTTGCATAGGTAGACTTGATCAGTACACGGATGGATCTCATAGATTCATTAGATCGACATGTTGTTGTTTGCTTCTTGGGGCTTCAGGCTGGGTGTTTTATAAAAGCACTTTATGACTGCTGAGATAAAAAGTGCTTTATAAATAAATTTGATTGACTGAAAATTATATTGACATGGATGGAATTCATTGATACATGTGATGGATTCATGGATTTATACGGGGAGGACTGTCTGATTGTCTCCAGGTGCGGGACAGGATGGAGCGACAGGCTGGGCAGGTTAAGAAGCTGGAGGCCAACCACTCTCACCTGCTGAAGAGGAACAATTTCAAAGTGCTCATATTCCAGGTAAGACGTGTGTGTCTGTGTGTGTGTGTGTGTGTGTGTGTGTGTGTGTGTGTGTGTGTGTGTGTGTGTGCCCAAGAGGGACATGTTTAAGAGCCCATCATGCAGAATAGAAACTGGGTGGGGTCCCAAAAATGGTGTGGGTTTTGAGGGGTCAAAGGAGTGGGGAAGTGTTTTGCAGATTGTGAGACAGTGCAAGGTGTGTGTATGTGTGTTTTACATTCTTATCAGCCCTTGGATGGTTGCCAGAAAAACAAAAGATAGTTTCCAATGAGAATCCCAGAACGGATATGTGTATCATGTCAGGTTATGTGTCTCCGAGAAGGATGTTGTTGTCAATAACACGATGGTATTCAGGGCGTGGTCTTTGTTTGTTTGTGTGTGTGTGTGTTTTTTTTGTGCTCAGTGTATTTGTGCCTCACTATATAAATGGTGACAATCATTATTTCAAAACATGGTTTAACCATGGAAAATCCTGTCTCATTTTGCCCCATTTTGAAAAAAAGACAGTTCGGGTTTGGGGAAAATATTATTTTCAACACAGATCATGTTGCGTGTTTCCACAATGACAGATAAGCGTATATTTTTTTGTATTTCATACCCCAGAGACCAAAAATTCTGTTGAATGACTCAACATTTCCATTAAAGTGGAGAAAGTCAGAGAGAGAGACAGACAGAGAGAGAGAGAGAGGGAGGGAGGGAGGGAGGGAGGGAAGGGGGTTTATCTTATGCAGCTGCATTTCAGTCTAACCCTTGGAAAATACTCCATCACTGTCCTGCAAGGAAACCCCTAGCTGAGGGGGAAGCCTATCAGATTCACCACAACTACACTGTCCATTTGTTCGTAACCACAAGACTGTGTATGTGGATTTACAGGCCTTGGCAGGGTGGGGCTGTGGAAGGGAAAAGCAGAGGGAATGAGTGAGGTCCTGATGGTCAGTTAGTGGAGCAGAAGTCTGGAAAATAGTTTGCGTGTGTTTCCTAACGGTTAAAGTTTGGTGACTTCAGCCAAAGGAGAGTTGCACTGTTTAGAGTGGGAATGTGACTTCTAACACCGAGGATACTTTTTTGTCAGTGTTACATTTGTGGGCCTACTGACAGAGCATGGACACGCGCGCGCGCACACACACACACACACACACACAACATGGAAACACACAAGCAGACAAAATGGACACACACACAGCATAGACACACACACACACAGCATGGACATGAACACACACAGGTTTTTCAGAAGCAAAAACTCTGGGAGCTCTCTCTACCTTATTCTCTTCATCTCTATCTCTCTTCCCTCCATACCTCTCACCTTGGTTATTAATAGAATGGACTTCAGGGCTAACCTTTGGCAGCAGCTGTGTAGTGAATGTTTGAGGGTGTCTCCTTCAGTACAATGGGCCATCAGTGGGCCAAAAGTCTTTAACCAGCTGGTGCAAATTTCTAGTTGTTCCAGTTTTATTGTTCAAGGGTCTATATACCTCTCTCTTTCTCTCTCCCTCTCTCTCTCTTTCCCTCTCTTTCTCTTACAACATTGAACTCTCTCGCTCTCCCCAGACACTATCTCTCCCTCTCTCACTATTTCCTTTTCAAGTAATGTTATGAGAGCAGAAAAGAAAGAGGATATTGTATTTTTACACTCACGCCCTAATAAGGCTATCTGCTCTGTTCTGGGGAATACTAGCATCTGTTTGGAGAACATGGGAGCGGGAGGGAAAGAGAGAAAGAGAGAGAAGAAAGAGAGAGAATGGAGAGAAGGGAGAAGAGGACAGCAAGGGGGAATGTCAGAATTAGAGGCCATGGTGTACAGTCTGTTTGGTTCAATAATGTCTCTTAATAGTTACTTTTTTTCTAAATCCTAATGGGTGTCATTTTGACAACATAGCATGCTTTCAAAGATATTTTAGGATGTTTGTCACATAGTTGACGGACAATGTAATGGAAACAATCCCTACCTTTGCTGTGGGATGCCATGCTACAACATATCTCCCCATTGTACTATAGCTTGTAAACACTCAGGAGGGAGGGCTAAAGTAACTGTGGGAAGCCAGACCGGGACTCATGCAGACCCAACAGGAGGGCATGTACTGAGCCTGAACGGTGGCTTTGTGGCTAACTCAACACTACAACACTACTGGACAACTGGGCTACTGGACGGTCCTGTTTAAAAGGGGCAACCAGCCCCACTCCTCTGGGCATAGGCAGATACCAGAGGACTGGGTAAAAGGGTTCAGGGTCGGAGGGTTATATTGAGAAACCCTGCAGGCAGTCTGTTTACAAAGCCAGGCAAATAACCTCATTAGAACATTATTTACAAATCAAATTACAACACAAAAGGGAATGTCTCTGTGTGTGTCTCTGTGTTTGTCTCTGTGTGTGTCTCTGTGTGTATCACTTTGTGTAAACAATACTTTGAGGGGCCCTGCTGCGAAAAGAGATGTGATTGGTTGAAGCTGTGTGTTGTTGTCATGGTTATACGCAGGGCAAAGAATGTGTTTCGCCCCATCACAACAATTTCACAACATCATCTGCTGTCAGTCCACCCATCTCCCATTTTGTCTCTCTCTAGGGAATAGAGTACAGTATATTATTATCACTATTTGTGCAAAGCAGAGCTATGAACTCACACAGTCAAATACAAACGCCATCATTGTTTTGGACTCATGACCTGGGCCTTGCTCTCTCTCTCCCCTCTGTTCTCTTTCTTACTAACTCTTCTCTATATCCTCTTTCTCATCTCTTCTCTCTCCTGTCTCTCCTCTCCCTCTTTCATCTCTCTTCTCTCTCTCTAAATTTTGTTTTGTAATCTTCAATCAGCAATTGATGTTAATTGATATCAGTGATATTGCATGCTCCCTTGCCCTAATCTTAACCCTAACCCTAACCTTAACCTAACCCTAATCTAAACCTAACCCTAACCTTAACCTCAATAAAGTAACATTTATACCTAGATGTAATGCCTAACCTTAACCCTAAACTTAACCAACAATGCCTGGACTTTAAAGAACCCCCAATTCTAACTCTAAAATTAATTATAAGTTTGACCCTAAACCTAAACCCTGAGCTGGAAATTGACTTTCCCCTCATGGGACCCTAAAAAATTTCCCCACGAGGCATGTTTTTCAGGTTTTACTATATTTATGGGGACTTTTTGTCCCCACAAGGTAATAAAAACAAGCACACACAAACACACATACACACACACACGTACAGCCACGTACACACACGCACACACACATATGTGCAAACACACAAACGATTGATCGATATGTTGCACACCACAGCTGTTATCTGTCAACTCTGCTCAGACCCAGAGAGTGGAATGTGTAATAAGTTAATGTGTGTAGGTGTGTTGGTGTCTGTGCTCAAATTGATGGGTTTGTACAAGTAACTCGTTTGTACAAGTCACTTTTCTCCTGTTGATTAGCCCACTCCCATTATAGAAGAATTTGTGCATTTTATACTATGATAGATTTTTTCCCCACCCATGGATCTGCCATGAAAAAAACTAAATGTAGGTTAAATGTAAATGCGGCTAAATGTAGCCGCCACCAGCTAAAAATCAATGGAAGTAATTATCTTACCTTAATTACCAAATTACCTTGAACACAAAAAGAAAAATTGAATTGATTTCAGGTGATTTGTAATTATAATTTTTAAATGTACATCACACGCTTAGGTCTACCCCTATAGATGTTTAGCTAGCATTTGCTACAGTTAGCTTAAGTGTGTGTTAACTCTAGAGTACGGTTTCTATTGGCCCACTAAATTCGGGCAGAGGAACCGTCTAACATCAAGTTGTTAAACAGTGAATTTCTCCTTTAATCCTGTACGTGGGTAGCAATAATAGAAGACACAACACACGTCAGTAAATTTAACACTGTCAGGCCGACATCTGGGATCTCACGACCAACAACAGGACATAATGTGGCCTGTCTGCCTGGTAACAGGCCCAACATATGTGTTCTCTGCAGAATCTCACCTTATAGGCAACACAGGGAAGCCTAAAGGAATATAAAACAACTAATCTCTCTCTCTAGCTCTGTCTAGCTCCCTCTCCTACTCTCGAAATGCCTCTTGATTAGCACCTTGGTGGGAGCTGTATGGGCAAAGCTGCTGTTTGCTTCCTTGGCATCACATGTCAATAATTTACACCATCCCTAGGTATTGACACAGGTAGTTCAAGACTAACTGGTCTTAACGGAAGCTCGCCAGTTAAATTACAGTGACAGAAATCTGTTAAGACAGCTGCTTATTGTTTCCACATTTCTATAACCTACTGTATGACCTGTAATAACTTATAGTATGAGTCTTGTCATTTTCCATTCACAATTGTTATTTAAGAAATAAGCCAGTGCATTGATTAGAAATGGTGTGGGCATATGCCAACAGGAGAATAATGCAGTTGTACACCAGTCATTAAAAAAACACGTAGTAGCAAGTAGAATGTTGATTGGACAGCACCTCTTTACCTAGATTATTTATTGGCCTGTTCATTTTCCTTAGTAAAGCATTATTCAAATGATCTGTTGGAGATAAATGTTAGGTTTTTTTTTAGAATTCCTACTTTTTAAACAATTGTCTTAAAGTAGCTCTGGCTACAGGTGTAAATAATGACAGCAGTAAACCAGTTTAAAAAGCCAGCTTAATGTGTAGCAGTGATTATAAATAAGATAAGCGTGGATAAAGGTAGCTGAGCTGATGGTAGCAACTGAATTCTGCTAGAGAAGCTAATAAACTATGGACAATTAATGGATGCCAAAGCTAACTATGTTAAGCTAGCCTAAAGGTAAATGCATTCCTCTGAGCCAGATGGTGCGTTCTTGTCTGTCTCGTCAGGAAATTCCTTGGATTAGGGGTGACTGAACAAGGTGTGTGTGTGTGTGTGTGTGTGTGTTTGTGTGTGTTTTAACTCTGTTAGGAACAAAAATGTCCCCAAACTGTAGTTAAATCAGAAAACGTCAAGTTATATTTGGGTTTAGGTTTACAATTAGGGTTTAGGTTTGGGAGTCAGGGTAAGGTTATGTTTAGGCATAAAATCTGGTTATTTAGGTTAAGGTTAGGGTTTAGGTTAGGGTAAGATTTTGAGATAATAAAAATATGATCCACCTGACATGTGATCATTACACATACACACAGACAAACAGAGAGGTCACTGCTCGGCTGTTGAAAATGACATAAACAACAGCAGGCATTTTCTGTTTTCTGATGTGTTTCAGAGTAGGAATCCCTGTACAATGTAGCCTGACTTAACACTGTCTTGCTTTAACAGTATCTAAAAGCTTTACTGTTGGTGCAGCCTGTCAGCGGGAAAGATCCTAGGAGGACAGATGCAAAACATATCTTGTTTGATGTCGTTGCCAAGGCTACACTGAAAACAAAAATGTTTGTGGTTACATTAGGGCAGCAAAGTAACCATGTGGGTGTGTGTATGTATGAGAAAGGAGAGAAAAAGAAAATGAGAGTACGAGTGTGTGTGTGTGTGTGAGTGTGGGTGTTTGTGTGTGTGCTTTTGTGCGTGGGTGTCATCCACCCTGATACCCATTTGTTTGAGCACAAACCTATACCCAGAGACATCATAGAGGCTTTTGTAAATGTTCTATAGGCCTATAGTTAGGATAACGGGTGTACAAGTCCAGTAACTTTCTGAAAATGTTCAGTTTTTCCAGAAATGTTGATTGACAGGGAATACAAAAACCTCCAAAAAAGGTTTCTGGAAAGCTGTGTTGTAGGGGAAGGTATACAATGACTAGGATATAGTATGGTAGGCCTTTCAAACTCTGAGAGTTGATAAGAATCACACAGGTTAGTTTTTTTCAGTCTGCACTGCAGTGTGTCAGAACTTCGCAATGTAATTCAAGTTTTATACACGCAGTCCTCCACAACTTGATCGTGCAAAAACAAGCATTGTTTAGCTGTCTACAGGAGGACAGGTGTGTGTGGATGTGTGTGTATGAGGGTGTTGTTCAATTCTCTCTGCTGTGTGAAGGCAAACATTCATGTCTTTGTAGGACTCACTGGATAGGGTGGAGCTTGCATTTTGAGCTAGATGAATGCCGTAGGTAAGAGGACATTTTTCAAGGGCTATTGCTTGCCCCATCCCTAACCTCATTTCAGAGTGACTACAGAGCTGGGATATAAACTCACTCCGCCCTCTCCAGATCAGCTTCTAAGCTGTATGAATCATTGTAACCCCCAACTCCATGGTTATGCCTCACCACACCACATTCCCAACCATAGCTTTCATCCTAGCGTTCCTCGTTCCTCTCCACTCCTTTCTTTCCCACTCTCAGGATTTGGCCTGTGTCCAGTATTTGGTGGAAACTCTGTCTTCCTTCCCTACTGTGTGTGTGTGTGTGTGTGTGTGTGTGTGTGTGTGTGTGTGCATGAATGCGTGCTCGGGCGCATGTGTTGCTTTGGCTTCCTTCCCCTGTTCCTTGCCATTGTTTTGCCTTTTTGATTGTTTCCAGGAGCCATGTGAGTGTGTGTGCCTGGCTATGTGTATGTGTCCTTTGACGTACATAATCTTTTTGTGACATTTCCAGTGGAGCAAACTCTCCCCTGCTACATTAGGCTTATCATGGCTGGACTCTGTTTCCACCCTGGCCTTGAGCCAGGACCCAACAACACTGTGTGTGCGACCATCCCATCCATTTATGTGCGTGTTGTGTCAGACATTTTGTAAAATATAATTAGGAATGTAGCAAAGTCATTAGAGGCTGTACGTTAATGGTATTGGCACAGGGTTTGGTTTTACTCTTCGTAAATAACTTATACACAAATCCAATTATCCAATAATATTCCGCAAATAACTTTGGAGTCTCAAATAACAAGCAAAATGTTCAGTCTTTCAGACTAGAAGTGCTCGATATTAGTAGGACAGAAACTGACACAGTAAGTAGTGTCAAGAAACATAAGGTTTGGTTATGCATCGGCAGCATTCCAAACCAACAGGCAAATTGTCATGGTAGCCAACCAGAATAGAACCTGTGATGAGCGTGTCAGTGTGTGTTGAAGCGAGAAAGAAAAGCCTTCTGACATGAATGGGAACCACTCCTAAATCAAAACAGAATTAGATGACTTTTTCAATGACTCAATGAATTAATGTCTCTGACTTTTTATCATAAACATTCATTTTTACAATCATAATTTCCCCCCCCCCCAGGAGGAAAATGAAATTCCATCCAGTGTTTTTGTTAAGGATCCCATTCCTACACTCCCAGAGGAGGGGGAGGAGCCCGCCGCCGACGCTGACGCCAACCGTTCCACGGAGGAGGGGCTTCACACCATCGATCTATCCTCAGACGAGGATGTGGGGCTTGAGGAGGAGCAGGAAGAGGGAGATGGACTGCACGACCTGGCCGGAGAGCCCTTGGAGAAATCCCGCACAGATAAATTCAAACGCTCCAGTCTGAAGAAGGTTGGTGATGGAAAGGGTTTAGCTTCAGGGTTCAGGTTACTGCTTTGTCATAGCTGAGATGTTAGGGACTGATCATTTTGTATGACATGGTGTATCCAGAGGATAAATCCCCCCGAAAATATGAAAATGTTTGACCCTCCCCCAAGCAAAATCTTTTTTCACATGACCCTCCCCGAGCCTTGGGAAAAAACATGACCCTCCCCATTCAAAATGCAGATTAAAAAGTAGATTGATTATAAATAAACAGTGGTTAATAAATGAACAGCTCATGGTCCATCATGGTCCGTTCCTGGTCCGATGTCGCAGATTTATAATAATAACCATTATATGAATAAAGGAATTGTCATTAACCTTAGTTATTGTTAGTGGCTAATTACCATCACCTCCAGAGAGATCCAGACCACAGCGCATCTGCTGCTTTCCGGTGAGCTGGCAGTGAGCACACCGCGAGGGCACCAAGGTGGAGACCAAGCACACCAGCCCCTAATAAACCGTTACTTTCGAGCGCTCTACACTTCCTCACCATACAAATCGTGGCTTAAAAGAATTAGCTAAATGTTAATCGGATGACTGCAGTTCGTAAGCAAACGCTACAATGTGTTTAGTAATAAGCAGTGTGCGTCCCCAAGCGTCAGAGTGAATAGCCTTATGTCTTTGAGTATTTGTTTAATAAGCGGGAAGCAACATAGAATCATTCTATCATTTCACTTACCGTGTGTGAATCATGAGCACAGTGGGGTCAGTCTATGGTGACATTGCGGTGCCTGTTTTCTTTGTCACCAGATTGCACCACGTTGCTGAATGGCATGCGCACCAAAATGTTTTTCTAAATAAAATAAATAGATACTCCAAAATGTTGTCGTCCTTTTTCACTAGGCGAAGGAAATATGTTTTTATTTGACGCGCTGCCACTGTTGAGATCAAGCGGTATCTCTGAGAATCATATGTCCAGCATGCAATCCTGTAACCATTCCCTTTACACATGACATTAGAAAAAAGGGGAAAACTCGTAGGCATACTGATAGTCTAACCACCCACATGGACTGTTTGCTACATTCGGTAACATCAACTCCTCCAACAGACGATTCGTTCCACTCACTTTTTTCCCCAACGGAACATCTCCCTTTGACTCCAAAAGTCCACTGAATATTTCAAGACAATCTATAGTGAACAGAGACTGCAAAGAACCACTTAAATTCTTGAGTAGGGAACTTAGTTCATGATTGCGGTCCTTCAGTAATTCTGCGATGCCAGCAATATTGTTGTTTGTTTTTTTAGCTTTCTTTTTAGATTGACTGATGGAATAGCCAATAGAAAGGTTATATAGAAATAAGGTATGTTCTGACAGTTAATACGTAAATTCCAAAGGTCTGAAAGGTCAGGCTACTGAAATGTAATTGAGTGTAAAATTAAATGACCCTTCCTTGGACAAGACTGAAATGAAAAAAGCATGATAATCCCCCATTTCCCTCCATGTCTCATCATGTTAAATTCTGATCACTCCCTTAGGGGTCTTGGTGATGTTCTGTGGCAATGTGAAGAGTCCCTATTGGATTGTTGATGTATTGCAGATCTGTCTGAACAAGCTTTAACATCTGGAGTCTGAAGTTAAGGGGTCAAAGTAAGGAGATGCCCTGCTTTGTGCTTGTTGACGGCGTGGTATTTTGTAATGTTTTGTAGGTGGACAGCCTGAAGAGAGCTTTCTCCAAAGCGAACATCGAGAAGAAAATGAACAAGATTGTGTCCCAGGAGAAACGAGAAAAAATCAAGAAAAGCCTGACGCCCAGTCACCAAAAGAGTCCCGGAGGAAAGAGCTCCTCCTTTAAAGTGTCACCTCTCACTTTCAGCATCAAGAAGGTCGGTACATTCACCTGCACATGTAGGACGCACACAGAATCACTCGCACACACTGGTGTTAATAAATCTGACATGACCACATCCTGCCGTCACAGAACCGTGAGCCGGAGGGCCATCCTGAAGCGGAAGCGGAGGTACAGGCCTCGTCCCAGACCGCCGTGGCCTCCATCGAGCTCTCCCCACTAGCCAGCCCTGACGAGGAGGCCTCCTTCACCGAGGTGCACTCCCAGCTGGCTCCAGGCCTGGAGGAGTCCAAAGCAGAGGCTGACTCTTTGGAGACAGAAGACGTGGCCACCAGTCAAGTTCTGGAATCCGTCCAAATTCCCAAATTCAACGATGTTCCAGATTCCAGTCCGTTCCGAAGATCCGACATTCCTGAGACGGATATGCTGGTTTTGACAGAAGGAGTGAGCGAGGAATACGCCCTCTCAGCCACGCTGCCACAAGACATCTCCCACACTAGCTCTGCCTTCGTCAACGAAGATGAGGAGGAGATAGAGATGAAGGCGAAGGAGATGGAGGCGAGCCGTCTGGAGGAGGAGGCCTGAGGCTGTTAAGGCCTCTAAACACACACACATATGTGAACACGCTTTCTGAATAGCTTATACCTATTCTCTAACGTACTTCCTCATTTCCACACACTTTCCTCACCATCATCTTCCAAAAACCCATCTGCCCTCTGTAAAACATGCACACACATGAGCTGTTAAATTTCATTCTTGTATTTCATTGTGCGTTACCTACGTGTGTGCGTTGTGTGTGTTCATGTGTGTGTCATGCGTGTGCTACATGTGTTTGTGTCAGGGCAGATGTCTGTTTAGCATGTGAAAAAGGATGATGATGATTTGTTTTGTTTTATCTTTTAAAGTTCTTTACAAATATGGAAATCCCCTCATGCTATTGCTTAAAGTTTAAACCTACTGTTTGTGTTATGTGTAAGACGCTAACTTGTTGTATGTGCTAATATATAGTTGAGTTGGTGACACTTTACTTGACGCCAACCATACAAAAACTTACGTAGTACTGTTTTACCTTACAGAGAATCTGCAGAACTTTCTCACACCATGGCAGCAGTTGATAATAAAAATAAATGCATTCTGTACAAGTAAAATGCATTATTGTGAATTGGTCGGCTTTAAGTAAAGTGTCAGTGATATGTTGTTTTCTCTAATACGAATTTAAATGATATCTGGTGCCAAAGAAACTTCTCAAGTTATTTTCCTAAATGTTAACACTTCTCTCCAGAATCCTTAGAAATCTAAAGAAATAAAGAATTTGTAACTGACCCGCTCTCTGTTTTTTCCTTCTGTTAACTGATATCCAATTTGGATTGTCCAGAATGTTGTATCACAAAGAAAATCTGCCTAGGGTAAATTAAAGATTAGAAAATCACTCAGTTATCGGTCATCTGCTTAATGTTATTCACTGAGTGTAACATTTTCAGGCATCTGAAATTATAAAATACACCCCTTAATTTCTTTCTGTTTGTTTGGGTACTAGCCTATTTTTCACTAGCTGATAGCTTGCCCACACAGAATAAAACAAATATTGATAGGCAATCAAAAACCACTCAGCTGGAAGGTATTTAATTAATTTTGGAGATCAACCAGGTAATGACATCAGAGATCCAACATTGAGATGTCCAGCTGCTGACCTACTGTTTCTAATCAGCGGTTTCTGTTTTAACTTTTTGTATTGAACATACAGCACTTTTGAAAGGTATTCTGACCATTATACTTTTCACAATTTATAGACCTTCAGTGCAATTTATTGCAGTTTTTATTGCCATTAATCTACACCCGATTCCCCATAAAAAATAAACAAAAACGTTTTTTTTTTTCATTTTCTCCAATTTATCGAAAATAGAAATATCTCACGTACATACAATAAGTATTCATACCCTACTTTGTGGAAGCACATTTGGCAGCAATCACAGCTTCATGTCTTTTTGGGTATGCCTCAGACCAGAGAATCTTTTTCCTCATGCTCTCAGATTGCATCTTTGAAATGGCTTCTGCCCAGACACTCTACCATAAAGGCCTGACTGATGGAGTGCTGAAGAGATGTTTGTCTTTCTGGCAGGTTCTCCCATCTCTGCAGAGAAACACTGAAGCACTGTTAGAGTGGCCATGGATTCTTTGTCTCTTGTGACCAAGGGCGTCCTTGTTATTTAGTTTGGCTGGACGTTTCGCTGTAGGAAAAGTCTTGGTGGTTCCAAACTTCCATTTAAAAATGATGGAGCCAGCCCACTGTGCTCCTGAGAACTTTTAGCAATTCTTTCAACCATCCCCAGATCTACCTTGGCACAACTCTTGGAGGTTTAAGGAGAGCCTCATGGTCTTCAAGGCTTGGTTTTTGCTCTGACAGGTATGATGTTTCCCCATGTTTGGTGAATTGATTCATTAATCTTTTAACAATGACCAAACACAAGGCTTCCAACCACCCCAATGATGCAGCATGGTATTTTTTAAGTGCATGGCACTACTATGATACTTTAAAGACCCAACTGTGGTTCTGCCATTGTACCTAAACATAACCATGGAATTGCATTTGTTACAACATGATATACAGCAGATCTGGTTAATGAAAATGTGCTATGGCATTAACTTTGAATTGTCATAGTACTGCTATGCAAATAATAATAAATAATAACATATTATTGAAACATATAGTTGGCATATTACTGCATCGTAGCGTCATCATATTTCAAAATCAATTATTTGTGGTGGACGTTTCATAGTAGTACCATGTAATTAAGAAAATCACTATAGTAGTACAGTGTCATGGTACAATTTTGTATGGGGCATAAGGTCGATGCAGTCTCCAACAAGTTGGTGGCAGTAATGAACCCGGTTGCTTTCCTGCGAATATAAAGAGAAGAAGAAACCCCGGAACTGGGCTTCTCTTGGTCAAACGTCAGATGACAAGCTAATCTATACAATAACAAATACACACCCAAGCGGTAATAGCCACCCCCAATAATAATACACACCGTATGCCAGGCGTGTAATTTACGAGGGGGGAGCATGGCATTTATAACGGCAAACTGGAATCCACTCGGCGAAGCGTTTTACAGGCAAGCAGATTTGAGCAATGTACAGACAGTAGCTAGCTACAGACTGTGTGTTAGCCTCTACTTCACATTACCGGAATACGTGCAATAATGCTAACGTTATCTAGCTAGCTAACTAGTTAGACACCCAGAATTGTATCTATCAGACTGGTTTTAAAACCTTGTGGTTTGCTAGCAAATTTGTGTGATACCGAGTACAGTCAAATGTAAGTTAGCTACGCTGAAATAATTCCCCAGTTTGCATAACATTAGTTAGCAAGCTACAGTAGCCACCAAGCGTAGAGCAAGTCATGTCATGTGACAACAACTGTCATTCATTCTGAAGACTTAGCCGACTCTGCCCTGTGTGTGTGTGTGTGTGTGTGTGTGTGTGTGTGTGTGTGTGTGTGTGTGTGTGTGTGTGTGTTCACTCTACAGGAAGATAGAGCTGTATGACATGGGATGGAGTTTGCGGGATGGACTCAAGGATTGCATGGTGGCAGCTGCCCCATACGGGGGACCCATCGGTGAGTACATAAACAACTACATAAACACACATTACAATGGAACCTATAAACCGCAGCTAGGAGGGATGCACAGTTTGGATTAATTCACAATATAGATACTGTTGGACACTTAAAGTTATTGCCTTGCATTTAGCAGTGTTTTGCCAGGCCAGGGTTTGAATCCGACTCTGGGATTAGTCCAGGGGTCTTGCAGGTGGGCAGCGTTTTGCCAGGCCAAGGTTTGAATCTGACTCTGGGATTAGTCCAGGGGTCTTGCAGGTGGGCGGTGCAATTGACCAACACTCATCGTGATGTAGCAACTACATTGAGGCAAATTGGGCACATAGTGAGCTCAATCAAGGTACTAAATGCGTTACTTCTGGAACTTAAGGATTCCACTCTAAACTTCCTGGTTGACCAAGCAGCAAGATAAGAACCAGAAAGGTAGATGTGCTTCGGAAGACATGCATCTTGACCTTGTTTTTGTCCCGAGTCCTCTTGGAGTGGCTGCAATGAAGCAGGACTTCCATCGAAACAGGGATTTAATCTATTCCACCATCTGCCACTTGCTCCCTCCCTCCATCTCTCCCTCTGTCTCTCTCCCTCCATCTCTTTCCCTCCGTCACCATCTCTCTCGCTTCACCTCTCCCTCCTTCCCTTCATCTCTCCCTCCACCTCTGTCTCTCTCTCTCTCAGCTCTTCTGAGGCAGTCACAGAGACCTTCCCCCAGTGCACGTCCCCAGCTGGAGATATACTCCTCCTCTGGCGCCAGCATGGCCAGCTTCCCGGTACACAAACACACTTTCATATACACACAACACGTGTTCACATACACACCGCAGACACACATTCCCAAACTTGCATTGAATCCATCCCTCTCCTCTGTCCCTTTCACTTCTCCAGTGGAAGAGTGGCCCAGTGCGACAGTTGGGTTGGACGGTGTGTGACGACCTGCTGGCTATCCAGGAGGACGGCACTGTCCTAATCTATGACCTGTTCGGTACCTTCAAGAGACACTTCAGCATGGGAAACGTAAGCGCACACGGGAAACACGCTGAATGCATGCCACACACATACAAATACTAATAAAATTCTCGTCTGTGTGTGCGTGTGCGCGCGCGCGCAGGAAGTGGTTCAAAACCAGGTGCTGGAAGCCAAAGTATTCCACTCCCCTTACGGAACCGGCGTCGCCATAGTAACAGGGGCCTCACGCTTCACCCTGGCAATGAACATTGATGACCTAAAGCTGAGGAGACTCCCGGAGGTCCCAGGTGCGTGTGTGCCTGTCAACCACCGTGTTTGTTTCTGTTGAACGGTAATGTAACGGTAATGTGTGTGTCTGTTCCTCCAGGCCTCCAGGGGGTACCCTCCTGCTGGGCAGTGCTGACTCAGGACAGGCAGACCAAAGTCCTGCTGGCGAACGGAGCTGACCTCTACATCCTGGACAACACGTCCTGCACCCCAGTGGTAGGACTAAGACATGCACACTTAAACGTCACTGCCGCTACTGGTCCACGGCCTGATTCTATCTGATCGTGTGTGTTTGTGTGCCTGTTTGTCACAGACACCTCCAGGCCTGTCTCCCCAGGCATGTAGCATCGTGAACATGGCTGTGTCATTCAGCTATAAGTACCTGGCTCTGTTCACCGACTCTGGACACGTGTGGATGGGCTCAACCAACCTCAAGGTAACACAGACGACCAACCCTCATACCGTACTGCTCCACGACAGCGCTAGCTTTTATTTTGAACCGTCTTATTGTCCGGTGGTCCTCAACCCGTGCCGACATTTTCGGTCACAGCGGGAACCCAGTCTGCGGAATGTAAACAGCGCCTTATGCAGTCGAACATTGTCCTGATCGGGATCAGAAAAAACTCCTGCCGCCACGTGTAAGACATGTGCAGTATGTGAATTACTGGCTGACCGTGCTGGGGTTTCATCAGGACAAGCTCAGCGAGGTGGAGACCAAGGTGAGGAGCGCTCCGAAGCAGATGGTGTGGTGCAGAAGGCCAAAGAGCCAGCAGCCGTCTGTGGTCCTCATGTGGGACCGACTCCTCCTGGTGGCCGGTGTGTGTAAAGAGACCATCCAGTATCCTTCAGCCCACAACAACACTTTGAATACAGATATTAGCCAGTTATGATGTAATTCAAATCAGGAATGTATTCACTGTTTTTGTTTGGTTTAGCAATGTCGGCACTGATGGTTGCCTATGTCTCTTTTTACTTGTTTAGTGTCTTGTTAACCTTCTTTGTTTTTTATAGATATTTTGGGGCATTTTGTACATTTATAATAATTTTTTGTAAACACAGTGGTGATGGTTAGAGGAGAAAGTTTGGCTGAAAGAGCAATGGGCCATATTGTAACCCATGCTGTAGCAGTACATGTTCAACAGAGCAGGAGGCCCAGACCGCCCCAAGCCACCGCTTTCTTGTTGAATATATTTTAGCACGCGCTCTGTTCACGCCAGTCTGTTACAACAGTCTGTTTACCATCGCAAGACCAGCGAACGACACTTTCACCGGCAACCGCGGCAAAGACTGCTGTTGTTCTGTGTACCGTCGCTTCCCAGTGCCCTCTGGTGGAGCCTTAACCCCGCCTTAGATACACGCTGGATGAGGAGTGTGTGTGCGTAGCGGAGCTGGATGGAGTGAGGATCGTAGGGGGGTCCAGGCACGAGATGCTGCAGGAGGTGCCCTCGGCCTGCGAAGACATCTTTAAAATCGCCTCCATGGCTCCGGGTGCTCTGTTATTGGAGGCTCACAAAGAGTATGAGGTGCGTGTCTGGGTCAACGTGACGTTTGCCTTGCATGTCCGTTGCAGACCGCATGCATGTGTTAGTTCTGCTAGCACTGGCTTTGCAGATAACATCTTTAGTTGGGAAGAATTGATTTGCTACAACTGTGATATTTGGCTCTCTCACCAAGTTATCCTAAGATGAATGCATTTGCTGTGGATAAGGATGTCTGCGAAATTACTAAAGTTTGTCTTTCTGCGCGTGTGTGTGCGCGCGCGTCTGCGTGTGTGTGTCTCTTCGCACATGTCTGTGTGCATAGAAGTGCAGCCAGAAGGCGGATGAGTACCTGAGGGAGATCAAGGAGCAGAGCGTGTTGGGAGAAGCGGTGAAACAGTGCGTGGAAGCGGCCGGCTATGAACACGAACCAGAGACCCAGAAAACTCTGCTCAGGGTCAGACAGACACACGCACTCCATCTCTTTTTCTATCTCTCTTGACTATTTTTCTGTCTCATTTTCTCTCTTCCTTTTTCCTTTCATCTAGGCCTCTCTCTATTACTCTGTCATTCTCTCTCTTTTCCGCTTTTCCTCCTTCTCTCTTTCAAATGAGTCAGAGCACAGATAAATGTATCCGTGGACTGCTCTCCTCAACCCACCCTCCCTCTCCTATCCTCCAGGCTGCGTCCTTTGGGAAGTGTTTCCTCAGTAATTTCCCGCCGGAGCCTTTTGTCAGCATGTGTCGAGACCTGAGAGTGCTGAATGCTGTGCGCGACTATAGTGTGGGGATCCCCCTGACACATACCCAGTACAAACAGATGACCGTTCAGGTTCTCATCGACAGGTAACACCACAAATGGGTGCGTGTGTGCGTGCGTTCGTGCGTACGTGTGTGCGTGCTTACTCGCTGTGGCCCTCTGTTGGGAAGGTTGGTGTACCGCAAGCTGTATCCTCTGGCCATTGAGATCTGCCGTTACCTGAAGACCCCAGAATACCAGGGAGTCAGCCGAGTACTGAAACACTGGGCCTGCTGCAAGGTGAAACCGTTAGTGTGTTTTTTTCACAGTGCATAAATGCCCAGGTGTTTGTTTTCAACATGCTATAACAAGTCTCTTTTGCTGCATGTATTTTTATCAGCCGTGTGATGTAAGGTGGAATAGAACCTGTTTCTCCACTGTGTGTGTCTGTGTCTGTGTGTGTCTCAGGTTCAGCAGAAGGAAGAGCCCGATGAGTTGATAGCGCGTGCTGTGAGCGTTAAGCTGGGCGAGGCAGCCGGAATCTCCTACTCTGAGATCGCTGCTAGAGCTTACGAGTGTGGTAGGACAGAACTGGCCATCAAGGTACTGCACATACACCAGCCAGCCTGAACTAACTGTCCAAATACATCAATGCCCTAGCCTCGTATGCGTCCAACCGAGGAGAAAATGATCAAAGCAAATCCAAAAGTCATCAGTCGTGTGTGTGTGTGTGTGTGTGTGTGTGTGTGTGTGTGTGTGTGTGTGT
>JACXGI010003697.1:0-60152 GCA_016801175.1 Esox masquinongy
TTGCACGGGCCAAAATAGCATTGACTATCTGCATGATCTACACAATACATGATGCGCACAACATAACCAGGAGCTGTTATAATGAATTATAAAGTTATTATAAAGAATCAACACATCAAATAGGCCTATCGTTAGCTAATAAGGCACATAAAATGCGTACCGAAGTTTATGCACTCACATGTCAGTAACGGTAAGAAATGAAATCTATTTTCACCTTGGATCCGCAGAGGACTGACTTGAAAAAGTTCTTGCCAGTCACCGAAGTGTTCCTGACTACTTATTTTATTTAAATGGTGGAGCGCATATCTCAATATTTTTTTTAGATTAGATTCAACTTTATTGTCATTGAACAAGTACAAGTACAGACAACGAAATGCAGTTAGCATCTAACAAGAAGTGCGAATAGAGGAGGGCAGAACATTTACTTGTATAAAGTATAATGTATGTTACAGATGTGACATACCGATGTGCAAAGTATAGATGTGCAATGAAGGCAAATGCAGTACAAATGGCAATTGTAAATGCCATTAAACATCCTCTGCAATGTATTGTCAATGAAGCTGGCAACCATATACATTTAGAGATTTACATGTTATTATAGTATTAGTTAATTATTAAAAACCTTCTTTGATATTATTTTATTGTAATGGCTTTTTAAATGCACAAGTACAATATTTATGTAATGGAAGAGTATCCGATCAGCCGTTTTGAGCTAGAAACCAGAGTTGTTATTGGGATTGTTATTAATCGATAAAATCGTAAATCGGGATAATTTTGGCCAGGATAATCGTGGCATGAAATTCTCATATCACCCACCCCTAACTACAACATCAGGACCCTCGAGTGAGCTGGCATCTACAGCACCGCGTACTGCATGACTGTATAACTCAGCATGAAAAGGGGGTGGAGTGTTTCACTTGTAATTTAGGAGCAAAGAAAGAACTTGAATTTAGATAGGTTTGCAGAAGTTGTTGGTTATTGGCAAGCGTTGGTGGTTACTGGCCTCCGATCCCTGATAACTGACTTCTGATTCTGCGGTTAAGCTGTGGGTAGGTGAAGCACTTCTTTTCCTTCACAAGGTAGTTGAGGTAAATGGCAAGGTCATATGCCACAATCCCCTCAAACAAATCATGGCCAATGCAGGTTTGGAGACCTGGCTGACAGACATGAAAGTATATGAGAGAATTGAATACAGAGTCAAATTTCACCCCTGTGATTTCTGTCTGTTCACTATCCTGTAGCTCTTTTACTGCCTCATTGTAGTTGTGTACTGTTCTGGCTGGTGCATGATTTTCTAAATCATGTAGTGCACTTCTATTTACAAGGCAGTATCGACAGCAGTAGTTGGAAGTACTGAAGTTTTTTACAAATCCTCCTATGTTATGAGAACCCAAATCATCTCCTGCAGTGCAAAAGACTGTGTCTTTCACAACATGCCCAGATACCCCCAATCCATTTGTCTCCAGCTCAGATCTGACAACATTGTAGGCAACAGTTTGTCATGCCCAAAATGTTTAAAATCTACTTCTCTGCACAAAAGCAGAAGCTGTAAATTGTCAATAGCAGAACGATAATATGGGTCAAAGTTGGCCAGTGTGAAGTAAACCCCTAGTAACTTTTTTGGCTGAACCAAGAGGATTAACCACCTCAAAGGCATCTTGATACAATATGAGCTTCAGACTGACACCTGGCTCCATAAACAATCTATTACACTTGAATGCAGATCCATCACACACATCATTTAGCACATTTGGCGAAGTGGCATGTAAAGACTTGGAACATTCTTGCCACACAATTGGATCTTTCTACATAGCTTGCAATGTGTCTTTTATAGGAATGTACTAAGCATACTGTTCCTTTCGGTTTTCATCTGTGTCTAAATTAATAGTTTGAGGATGCACATAAGGAAAATTCCTCTGAAAGTACTGTAGTCTCTTATAATCTGTAAAAAAGAGCTGAACTACAAGGTGTGTGTATAATCTGTAAAAATTTTTTTTTTGGTTCCGTGCTGGCTAAAGCACGGAACCACCGCACCTGAACACGTTTAACTTAGTTGTCAGCTATTCATACAATATTACGGTATAATTGGTTCACAGAATCACGGGACTGTTGCATGCGTGCAAGATGCAAAAAACAGCTCAGTTCAATTGGCTCACATGTTGAGGATGAAAAAAAAAAAAAATTTAAACTGATTGCTTAACGGTTGTTTCTGGGTATATTTTAGCCTTGTTCGGTCATACATCAGGCTAGAGACTTGCAACCACTTGCGTCTGAAAGCTGGCGCCCCACCGATGGTGTATGTCCATTTTTGTCCCTCTGGTCCCACAGGAAGTGCCCCAAAATGTACCCTAAATTACAGGAGGTCGCCAATGTTAAGTTAATGGAGGCCTAGTCCCCCATATAACTTGGATTTGTTTACTCTCCATGGAGCTTGTATTGAATGTGTTCCTGTATACAAATACCTGGGCACATGGATAGATACAAATTTTTCATTGAAAAAAACATGTACACTTGTTAGAAAATTAAGGATGAAAATTGGCTTTTTATATACAACCCGTTTCCAAAAAACTTGGAACGCTGCGTAAAATGCAAAAAAACAGAATGCAATGATGTGTAAATCGTTTATCCCAATATTTACTTGGAAATAGTACAAAGACAACATGTCAAATGTTGAAACTGAGAAATGTTATTGTTTTTGGAAAAATACATGCCCATTTTGAATTTGATGCCAGCAACACATTTCAAAAAAGTTGGGACAGTGGCATATTTACCAGTGTTTTACATCACCTCTTCTTTTAACAATACTCAGTAAGTGTTGGGGAACTGAGGAGACCAATTGTAGTAGTTATACTACATATGTTGCTCCAAAACCTGTATATATTGTTCAGCGTTAATGGTGCCTTCACAGATGTGCAAGTCACCCATGCCATGTGCACTAATGCACCCTCATATCATCACGAATGCTGGATTTTGATCTGTGCTCTGATAACAAGATGGATGGTCCCTCTCCTCTTTAGTCCACAGGACGCGGGGTCCATGATTCTCAAAAAAAAATTCAAATTTTGATTCGTCAGACCACAGGACAGTTTTACACTTCGCCTCAGTCCATCTTAAATGTGCTTGGGCCCAGAGAAAGTGGCAGTGGTTCTGGATCTTGTTTATATATGGTTTCTTCTTTGCATGGTAGAGTTTTAACTTGCATTTGTGGATGCAGCGACGTATTGTGTTCACAGACAATGTTTTTTGGAAATGTTCCTGAGCCCATGCAGTGATTTCCACTACAGAATCGTGTATGTTTTTATTGTAGTGTCGTCTGAGGGCCCAAAGATCACGGCCATGCAATATTTGTTTTCGGCCTTGTCCCTTGCATACAGAGACTTCTCCGGATTCTCTGAATCTTTTAATTATATTATGTACCATAGATTACATCCCCAAAATCTTTGCAATTTTACATTGAGAAACATTATTCTTAAATTGTTGCACTATTTGCCTGGGCAGTCTTTCACAGAGTGGTGAACCCCTCCCCATCCTCATTTCTGACAGAGCCATGCTCTCTGGACAGTTCTTATTATAACCAATCATGTTACTGACCTGCTGCCAATTGACCTAATTAGTTGTGTGATATTCCACTAATTTTATTTAATTTTTTAGCATTACACAATTTTTCCAGTCTTTTAACGCCTCTGTCCCAACTTTTTTGAAACATGTTGCTGGCATAAAATTCAAAGTGGGCATATATTTTTCAAGAAACAATAAAATGTCTCAGTTTCAATATTTGATATGTTGTCTTTGTACTATTTTCTATTGAATATAGTGTTTAAATGATTTGCACATTACTGCATTCTTTACATTTTACACAGCATCCTAACTTTTTTGGAAACGGGGTAGTACAAATCGTCATACCTAACATTAGCTAGCAGAAAGCAAGTTGTTCAGTTGACTTTTGTGTTTATTGATTATGGCAATATTATTTATGAATGCTTCTACCTCAGTTTTAAACCTCTTAATACAGTTTATCATAGGCTACACTTTATTACAGCTGATTGTTTTACCACACATCACTGTTATCTGTATCAGAAAGTAGGCTGGCCCTCTTTGAAGTCTTAGATGCATTTTATTATGCATTTTAATTACTATGCATTTTATTATTTTGTTTTTTTAAGTACTCTGGCATAAATCACCACCATACATGACTTCTCTGCTGACTTACAGAAGTACAAGCTATCAAACACGATCTCTGGGATGGTTAACTCTAGAGATACTTGCAATCTCCATAGGCTTTAAGTTTTTCTGCACCTCACATTTGGAATAAAGAGCATTCAAGATACATTTAAATCAAATTAATAAATGCCTCTAGAGAAATTCAAAAGGATGATATAGGAATATTTCCATGAAGAATGTATCATATGATTTCTGTGTTCATGTTTATTTTTATTTGTGGCGTGTGCTCCCCATTCTTTCTATTGTTTTTTAATAATTTTGTTGATGCAGGGCTCATCCACAAAAGAGACACATTTGGTCTCAGCATGACCACCCCCGCTAAAATAAAGGTTAAAAAAAGAAAATAAATTTTTGATCCCTGTTTGGGCATGCAATGGGCTACAGACTTGCAACCATTTCTGTCTGAAAGCTGGTGTCCCGCCAATGGTGTGTATCCATTTTTGTCCCTATGGCCCCACAGAGAATGTGTTCTGAGTAGATAGATTAGGAGAAGGAGTAGTAGTAGGACTGGCAACATGCCATAAACCCTGATGGAATCTAGTTAACTAATTTACTAAACAAACAACACCTAAACCACATTTCTGTCATTTAATATTTATTTTGCAGTTATTCTCCTAATTTTAATCTGTAATTAGTTTTAAGTCTTTTGAAGTGCAGTTATTCACTTTTCTAAGGCCCTGACAATACCTGTATTTTTACTGTATGTCAATGTAAATACATGGTCAGTTTATATTAGATAGCAGAGAATAGCTTGCTTTCTATGCTTTTTTTAGTCATTTATTTACCACAGTGTCCGTTATTAAGAAGTAATTTGTCTGTAAATATCTAAAATTATGGTAAAAATAGCTAGTTTCAATAAAGTAAAAAAAATTATTTTAACAGCAAATATTTGTGAAAATTGAATTAATATTTTTAAAAAAGCAGAAATATTTGTGTATTTTTCAATTTTTGTGTATATAACTTTTTTTTCTGTAATTTTAGGTTAAATATTTAAATTTACAGCTTATCCTTGTCTTTCTATATGTATGTCCCATAATTCCGAAATACAGAAATAATTTACAGGAAAAGTACTGTAAAAATAGGTGGTTTTTTTTACAGTGTACCTTCTCGCTTTGAATTTTTTCTGCTTATTTTACTGAAGATTAATATTCTGCAAATGTATTAGGCTAAATAATTATTCACAAAACGAAATTCCAACATCTTTTTCTAATAAGTCCTCAAATCAACTTGATAGCCACAACACCTGGGAGAGACATGCAAAGATGCATCGTTCACAGCCTATTCAATTCGGACCTCGTCTTTTTCTAATAACTCCTCTAGGTTTTTTTATAACTTATTCATGTCTCCTATAGACAAATCTTATATGCCAGTAATCTAGGAGACTAGAGCTATGCATTGGCAGTGAAATCAGCCGCACTACAACCCCTGGGAGAGACCTGCAAAGACGTGCCGTTCACATAACCTACATACAAGTTATTGTTTTTATTTTAGAAGGGAAAGACAAGCTACATGGCACACACATCCTGTCCTCTCTCTTTGAATTTCCTCTGCTTATTTTACTGTAGATTAATATTCTACAAATGTATTAGGCTAAATAATTATTCACAAAACGAAATTCCAAATTCCATTCTTTTACTCTGTAATCGAATTTACAAATTAAATTAATTTTATCAATTTTATTTCTACGAATTGGCTGTAGCCTATGTGTTATTCATTTTTTTAAATTTATTGTATTTATCAAGCAACCGTGCTATAGGGCTATGTAGGCTATTCATGCATATATCCTTTGATTATCCCAAACTAGACGATAATGTCTCAAATTTTACCCCGTACATCATCAAAATGAGATCAAAATGAAAACTAAATTCTAATGGGTTTATCTTTGAATAATTTAAGTGTAATTTTCATTTTGAACATTTGTAGGGCCTAATAAAAGAATGAAAATACTATAGCCTGTGTTCTTAAAAACAATTGTTCTATGTATTCTTTTTTTAGTTTTTTTTCGTATGATAAAACCTTAAATACAAACACATTCTTGTATTTTTTCCAATTAATTATCCATTCATTATTCCAATTCATTATTAAAACAAACAAATTCTGTAATTCATTATATTTTAGACTTCTATATTGTTTGATAACGACCCAGTAGATGAACTGATGCTCTGGCTGGATGGTGATGCTGTGGAGGAGAATGTCCATGCTAATAGGGACGATTCATATGCTAATGACGCCAAACGGTGTTAGGCCCTGGCGGTTAATGGGGGTAAAAAAGGCCTGAAGGGTTCTAGAGTTAAGGAACACCCTGGCGAAAGAAATTCAAAACAGTACTTTCATAATTACATACAGTGGATAAGGGAATACTACTGCATATGCTGTTTTGGTCAAAAACCTGACCTTTGAACTGTCACACTGACAAAACATATTAGAAATATATGAAATAAAATACCCAGTTTCCAAAAGCTTTATTTCCAAATGCAGCAAATGTACAGGTTACTCATCATCAGTGTTCTCAACATCTAGTCTCAGGTCTGGGTCAGACCATAAAATCTCATCTACGTCACATATTGTTTACTATTTCCAGGCAGCATGGGGAAAATGCCCATGTGTGCCGTAGAAAACCCTGGATAGAATCCACAAACACATTACCACAGGCGTCCACCATTGCCTCCTTTAGGTTTTGCTGTGCATAGGGTTTGCGGTCATACACTCTCCACTATGGCAAGCCGTTTTAACATTTAATCCAAAAAACATACTAGAAACGATTTTAAAGTTGCTAGTACTTATTCTTTAGTTACTAGTAACTATTCCAATAGTTACTAGTATCTATTCCACTTTTACTAGTAACTATTCATTAGATACTAATACTTATTCATTAGTTAATAGTATCTATTCCAATAACTACTAGAAACTATTCATTTGTTACTAGTAAGTTACTAGTAAGTATTTTTTGTAAGTTACTAGTAAGTTTTTGCAATTTAATTTTATGGGGATCTGCCGTTCAGATATCTACTATTTGCTTCGGACTAGAAACTATTAAAATAGTCACTAGTACTTATTTCAGTGTTTCTAGTAACTATTCAATAGATACTAGTACTTATTCATTAGTTACTAGTATCTTTCCCAATTATTACTTTTTTAATTCAACTATCAAGTAGTCATTTTGACTAGTCATTACCAGTGACGAGTAAAAAAGCAATTGTTTCTAGTAAGAATAAAAAAGTTACTAGTAGCAATTGTAATAGTTACTAGTAACTAATAAATAATTACTAGTATCTAATGAATAGTTACTAGTAAAACAGGAATAGATACTAGTAGCTATTGGAATAGTTACTAGTCAGTAGCAAATAGTTGATATCTAAGCCAGGAATAACAACTAGTATCTATTCAATGCAAGATATCTTCAAAATGATTAAGAACTAGTAAGTATCTAGTTGAAGATATCTTAATTTGGAGATATCTCCATTCAAATTGATCAATGCATAAACACGAGGTAGACACCCAGAGCCGGCCCACCCCTGATGTAGCCGATGCGTGTACTTCGAGGTCTTTATTAAAATCAGCTCCAAAATATTTTGAATTAATGTCTGAACGCATTCTTCACTCACGCTGCTTGGTGTATTTGTTTTTCCGTTTTGGTAAATCGAAAGCTCAGGTGGGCATCGCTAGATAGAATATTGCACACATCTTGTTGGCTATGTGGAAGATGGAAAATGTTCGCAATTTATCTAGTAAAAACTCCTTTAGTCATTAGCATAACAGTTAATTATTTCAGGTTTAATAGATATACGGGAACAAGCATCATGACAAAAAGAGTACAAGTACAGAGACCAACACAGAGTGGTGCCATGACAGTTGTTCTGATTTTACATTGTCGAGGTTCAATCTTATATTCTTTCCTAGCTGTACAGGTGACGACATCAGCACTCACAAAAATGTACATACAAAGAATTGTTGTTGTCATGATGTAACCTAGAGAATGCAAGGTTGCATACAGACAAAGATCCAGGAGACATAGGTAATCATAGAATGTCGGTTGTCCAGACAACTTGGTAAAAGCTCACACACGACAGCAGGGGCATGGTACTATTGGTGGTTTTGCTAACTCAGCTCTCCCCATAAGGAATAGAGTCCTGCTCACCTCTATAATACAAGGAGCAGGAGCCCCACTGCTGCTATTAAGACGTACCTCCAAAAGGGAGACTTCTTCTAGTGGTCTCTGCTAGGCCCAAGGCCTAGTCTACCACACATAGATGGAGACTGGGAGGCTTACTCAGCCAACATTCCATTCATTACTGCCTCTGAACACAGATAGAGACATCACGAGTTGCTGACAGGGTTGTTGAGTATACGTAATGTTTCAAGCATCCAGAATACAAAGGCCTTCTAACAGAAAATAGAAAAAATAAGGATATAATAATAAATTAATTTTCTACAGCTACCAGGCTATACATCCAGCCTACGTTACATTTGGGGGAACACAACGAAATAGTGAGTTTTATCGATACGCTTTGTTGACCAGTTTCACTAACTTTATTACAGTTCACGCCCAATTCTATTTAACAACTGACGATCATACGTTAGCCGTTTATAACAAGGTATGCATGATGTCCAACGAGTAATTTGTCGTTAAGGTAGCAAACTATCAAGATATAAGGCAAGCATAGATGTTTAGCTAGCAGTAATAAAGTTGTGTCTGTCTTTTTAGACTACTGTTGCTCATCTCTGCTTTCTGCAGAGACTATGCTTCCTGCTTTGAAGCACAATAGATGATCACTATTGAACTTGGACGTATGCATAGGATGTTTTCATGGTGATAGGGAATTAAAATATCAAGCTGGTACAGTAGGTCCAACTCTTTTAGGACAGATGGGGCACTAACATCACACACCTAGAATCAAATAGTTAGACTATGGTTTATAATGTAGACACCCCCACCTCTACTAAAGCATGTCCACCAAACTACCTGAAAACCTGTTTGTAAACTGCTGACTGAAAATTTGTTTTTAAACTAGTTTCTTTATCTTGTCTCTCCTTTGTCTTTCCACCATTGCTCCCTCTCCTCAGCCGCACACTTTCCACTGTTGAACCAGGAGTTGAAGGGGAGAAGGCACCAGTATAGGAAGGAGGTAAGATTATTCTTGTTTCTTAACAGGATGAAGACAACACTGGGGCAGAACAAGCAAATTAGTGAAATTTACAAGATATCAAACAGGAGGATCAAACAGTCTTATACGAGAACGGTAGGCCCTATCTGGGTATCCAGGGTGCCTGCTAAAAGCTGACAGCCTTGTCTTCCCAGCGGTGCCTTCCAATCTTTGGTGTGACTCACCAGCATAGAAATCTACCATGTTGTTATTACACATAACCTATTACATACTGAATTGGGATTACTATGTGTACAGTATACCTCTGATTAATTAAAATAGTTGAGCAGGGTTTTGTTTCACCAGGGTCTCATATTTTACAATGGATACACCCCCTCCCTGAAAAACCGAAACAACCACCAAACCACAGTTATTACCATACTCTTTCAATGTGCTGTAGTTTCTGTCATATTTTATTTGTTTTTTGGAGGGATGAGGGGAGCTTGACTGGCTTTTGCATGCAGCGGTTTAACTGACAGTCAGTATAGTTCAGTTGAGTTTAGAGGACAGTTATTGGCTGAAATCGTATTAGTCCATTTACATTGAAGGGGTTTTAAGGGGGATATGTTCTTTAACACTAGAACCGCCAAATGCCTACGCCAATTGGCGTTTGAGTTTGTAATTAAAATAAAACTGCCATTTTGAAAGCTACACCCTCCTCCTTCCATTACTTTTCCTAAATAGGCGTATATTACATTGTTCCGTTGTCGGAATTCTAAACTGACGAACAGAAAACTATATAGAGACGATTTACCTGGTTTTTTTACCCTGTTTTCCTATTTAATCCGCCAACAGCCCATGCCACTTAGCATTGATACCCAAATGGTACCCAGGCACTAATCACCCCTCACTGAATGCCTGACGTCAATGGATGGATGCGCAATACTCCCAGAAGGATGATCAGACCATGGTTGAATTTGAATAACTTACAAATGGCTTAATTAGGCTATTATTGAAACATAATACAAACGATATAGGCTACTTATCACACGTTACCGTTTTTCAATAGGAGATTCAGCTTATTGTGTAGGGTAATTCATCAAATGTAAATCAACAAATGTATTATCCTAAAAAAGTATTCACTAAACGAAATACCAAGAATATTGTTTAGCAGTAACAACTCACTAATTCAAGAAAGATATTACAAGTTATTGTTTTTATTTTAGGATGAAAAGAGAAACTAAATCGCACACACATCCTATCAACTCTCTTTGAATTTTCTCTGCTTATTTTACTGAAGATTAAGATCCTACAAATGTATTAGACTAAATAATTATTCACTAAAAGAAATGCCAAGGATATTATTTAGCAGTCACCAGTCACCAATTCAACAAAGGTATTACAAGTTACTGTTTTTATTTTAGGAGAAAAAGCAAAACTAAATCACACACACATCATATCGTCTCTCTTTGATTATTCTCTGCTTATTTTACTGAAGATTAAGAAATTGCATACATGTTGTTTACATTCTTTTTCAGTTGTTACACATACATGTCTACCTCAGGAACCTAGTCTAATCAAATCTAATGACTAGCAAGGGAATAGCAATGATGTCAGTGGATGAATGGGCGATAACCCCCTCATCAACCCAGACACACCTCTGCATGTGACTGAAGTGTGATGATAAGGGTAGAAAATGTATATAATCTGAACTCGGTGAGCAAGTCAGACACAACTCAGACACAATTTACAGCGTTTAGTTCACAATGGCAAACCAAACCCGATGATTGTCAAATGACAGCATTGCAGATGCCCTGACAGCATTGCAGATGCTACAAGATTTAGATGAGACAGAGTCAGATGGAGGATCAGAAATAGACCCCGAAATCGACGAGTCGGATGCCGGATCTTCATCTGATTCAGATATTGAACAGCCACCGCCAATGCCTGAGCCACCTCGCAAAAAAAAAGAAACAAACCAACAACGACCCCAAATGTCACTGCAAGATAGGAGTCTGGAATGGACGGCACGATTTGGGTAAAATTAATTTGATCAACTTTATCAATTTTATTTCTACGAATAGGC
This sequence comes from Esox masquinongy, assembly GCA_016801175.1. Classification (NCBI taxonomy): domain Eukaryota; kingdom Metazoa; phylum Chordata; class Actinopteri; order Esociformes; family Esocidae; genus Esox; species Esox masquinongy. The sequence goes on from JACXGI010003697.1 coordinate 11,392, forward strand.
TGTAGCCTATATGTTATTAATTCTTAGAAATGTATCGTGTTTATCAAGCAACCGTGCTTTAGGCCTATGTAGACTATTCATGCGCATATCCTTTGATTGTCGCTAACTAGTCGATAATGTCTCTTATTTTACGTTGTACATAATCAAAATTAAAACTAAATACTAAAGGATTTGCATTTGAATAATTGAAGTGTTGAGTAATTTTCATTTTGAACATTTGTAGGGCCTAATAAACTAATTAAAATACTATAGCCTGTGTTAAATATAATCATTCTATGTATTCTTTTTTTAGTATTTTTTTTTCGTATGATAAAACCTTAAATACAAACACGTTATTGTATTTCTGTAATTCATTATCCATTTAAAACAAACAAATTCTGTAATTCATAATTTTTTATACTTCTATATAGTTTGATGACGACTCAGTAGATGAACTGATGCTCTGGCTGAATGGTGATGCTGTGGAGGAGAATGTCCATGCTAATAAGGACGATTTGTATGCTAATGACGCCAAACGGCGTTCGGCTCTGTCGGTCATAGGGGGTAAAAAAGGCCTGGCGGTTCTAGTGTTAAGTTTTATTTTAGCTTTTATTGCCTATTCTGACTGTTTTCTATTTAGTAGACGTGCAACAACTTTTGAGTGTTTTGACCACCATCAGATGTCATGGTTCCTCTCAGTCTCTTCTCAAGTCTATCTCTGATTTACAGTAGTAAAATGGTGCCAATCCATGTTTGATATTCATGAGGTTGGAGTGAGAATAAACTACACTTGGTGGACTTGTCTTTTCTTTAACACAACACAATATAAATTAGGAGATAACATGGATTACACATAGCTCAAACCCTTACACTACAATATGGCCAAAGAGAAACCAACTGAATGAAACATATTCAAGCTAGCCTATTGAACATGTAATAGAGCATGCTTATGGAATTCTCATGACAATACCTTTCCATTTGAAGTTAGTAAAGTTTTGTTTGGGCTGTGTTACTGCATGGCAGAACAAGACCTGCAATTGGTAAATTCTCAGTCCCATTCTTCATCTGTATGGAGCCCATTCATAATCTGAGAACAGTAGTTAATGTAGAGTATATTCTGTCACTTTGTGATTTATGACCCAGGTGAGCAGGGCTTCCAGTTTGATTTGACAGGTGACTTCTGGTTTGCTGGGTGGGTCTTCCAGTGTGACATATGGACTTCCTGTATGACGTGTGTTAGGGCGTATCTTCCGGAATGACGTATGCATGTCCGGTGACTTTGTAATTTATGAATACATTGATGTGTTCATGTTTGATGTTTTACAACGATTGATAAACACCTCAGACAAGTGTTATAACAGGTGTGATATGTTTGATGTTTAACAAATGGGTCTTAGGGTTCCGAAATGTTAAATTCCCAGGCAATAAATAGGCGTTATATCAGCGGCAAGATTTTTGTTGGTTAACAAAAGGGCGCCAGTGTTCAGCAATGCTAAATCCCCTGGCATTTTATGTTCCGATAAGTGCTACAACAGATGTCCTACAACCAGTGGGTGTTAACCTTTCATGTTTTACAATGTCTGTGTAGCCTGGAGTTTTCTACAAGCACCGAATTACACGTGGGAAACTGGCTTTTTGTGTAAGATATAAAGAAGGGGCCGGGACATACAATTTGGGAGAGTTTCTGCCCATTTTTTATTTTTACATGAGATGGGCCTTAAGATCAGATCTGCCCATAGTAATGGTCCCTATAAAATAACCACTAGTACAAACTGTAGTATAGGTTGATGAACATCCCTTGTTTCACACAAGGTTTGTAATCCGCCAAAGCACTACAGTAAACAAACATCGCATGAGCAATGCTATTATTCTCACAAGACAATGAATGAGTCTGGGGTGAGTTTGTGAATAACTGGAAACCAGGAAAAGCGGGAGAGGACGGAGCTGTCCGTCACCTCACCGTCACAGTAGTCCTTTAACATTTAGTAATCATCAGCTTTAAATACCTGTATATGCTTGGTCTTCTGTTAACCCACATTGTTTTTATTTCAGACCAAGTAGCCAACATCGGTATCAGATGGACTGCGCGGTTGTGATTTTACGCAACATTGTGAACCGATGATTCTTGTGTAAGTGTAAACATTCAAAGACATTTTCAGTGGTGTTCTAAAATGTTATTAACATTATGACAATCAACCAACATTGTAGAGCAGTGTAATGTTTGAGACTACTACAACACCATAATGGCTTCAGTTACGGGACTCCCCACCTTGTGGCTGTACAGCGTCAGAGTTTTTTGTTCCATAGTTACCCCTTTCACAATACTTGAAAGCTGAAGGTAATACATCTTTACAGTCAACTAATCAAAACTGTGATGTATGTAAATGTATGTTTGAGTTAGAATAATATTTTAACTTGTAAGTGGATCATTATTTACATGTTAAGCTAGAGAAATGGTGAAAGATAGTGCTAACAACAGACCAGACATGGAACAACCATCAACATCTACATATAATCAACAGACCACACCCCAAAATACAAATGAACCGGGCAATACTTTGTCACACAGCGATACAGACATTAATCCACAGATGCAAGGTTTGTTAACCGAGATTAGTAGCCACCTGTCACGGTTGTGGATGTGGGACACAGGCGCAGAGAAACAAGGGTAGCTGAAATCCATGTTTTTAATCAAAAGAAACAAAACAAAAGCAGCAACCAGTGACGTGGGGCAGTATGTACAAACATAAACACCCAAATAAACCACACCGGGTGTGGCCAAACATGAACATAAGTAGGATCCCCAATTGGAGGCAATGATCTACACCTGCCTCCAATTGGGGAGACCAAAATGGATAGAGGTGTCTAGAGGCACCTCCTGCAGTCCTGTCCTGACTATGACCCCAGCCCAGCGCAGAGATGGCTAGGGGCATTGCCAGGACGTGACACCACCATTTTTCACATGATCTAGTTGACACTCCTCTGAGCTCTCTGATGCGAACTCATTGCAACAATGGTGATGTTAGAGTTATACAACGTAATGAGTTTGACAATGCTGAATTACGACAGTTGATAAGTGATTTTGGCACATTCTATGCACTCATTATGGAAAGCCTGGATACTTTGATTGTTAGAGCTTCAGACTTTGTACATGGGCCTGGTGATCGTCTGCAGATTGAGTTGATTGGTGAATCTCTGATCTCCCCGGTACATGTGACCATGAGAGCAGATGAATATAATGAACACACGTTTGGTAATTTTCTTGTTATGCAGTGTAATGCCGCGGTTATGATTGATGAATCACTAGAGCTAGTGGTACACATTGTCAACAACCGCGAGGGTGATGCCCCACGGCGTAAACACTATTGATAGATCAGATTATCAATAAAAAAAATATGTGGTGTTGAATAATGGTTCTACATTTTTTTCCGTTTGTTTGATGGTATGTTGAACCCACAGTACACATATGCTGAGGCCCTAGTTAGAGGTCGTGAACTACATACGGGAGCTGGTTTAGCGTTAGATGATTGTGTGACATTCACAGATATTGTTCAGTTTGAAGAAATGACAGGGTGTAAAATTGTTGTCTTTCATCGAACACGGGATGGTCACTTTACCAAGTTTCAAAACAGCGAGGACACCCACCATAGAACCGTCTTTATGTACTTACATGATAACCATTTCTATGGCATCGTGAATCTGATGGGTTTTCTGGGTGTGTCATATGTTTGTGAGTGGTTTATAACAGGTTTTAACACCCGCTGTGATCATGGCTGTAAACATAGCTGTAGTGTCTGTCTTCATGAAGATTGTCATACCCAACCCCATAACACAAAGCAGTGCCTGGAGTGTAAGCGGATATGTTATTCTGACTTTTGTTATAGAAAGCATAAAGGCTTGAAGTTCCACAAAGGTGTGAGTCATTGGGTTAGCAGGTGTGACCAAAAGAAATACTGTGTCGATTGTGGCTGTCATTACAACATTAGTGTTACCAACTATAAAGCGCACAAGTGCATGGCTAACATGTGTCCCAATTGTAACATGGATCTGACTGTTGAAATGAATCATCAGTGTTTCATAAAATCCTCTAAACCCGAGGACCACAGTGAGCGCTACATATTTTATGATTTTGAGACAATTGCCAATCCTGTGAATGGTATACACACTGCTAATTTTTTGTGTGCAATAAGCTTTGATAACGAGATGTGGTGGTCAGCCGGAGATGGTTGTGTCACTGCTTTTTTACAAAAGTTTAGGCAACCGAAATGTACTGACTGCACATTTATAGCACACAACTCAAAAGGTTTCGATGGTTACATCTTGATGCAGTACCTTGCTAACAATGATGTTGGCACGACACATTGCTAATGGTAGCATGCTCATGATTTTTACAGACAGCACATTGAATCAGAGATATATTGATAGTCATTGCTTCCTACCGATGAAGCTGGCAGCTTTGCCACGTGCTATGGGTTTTAAGGATTCCTTACAAGTTTAACATCAAGGAGAACTATGTTGGCCCCCATCCGGAACTACAATACTATGGTGTGAATACCATGATGGTTAAAGAAAAAGATGAGTTTTTGCAATGGTATGAAACGGTTTCCACAGACACCTTTGTCATGAAGGATGAAATAAAGGTTAACCTTGTTGATGACATTTTGGATAATGTGCCTATGAGGAGTAGGAGGTATGTTGAATATATTCAGGCCGTTGGTGTGGGGAGTTTTTAGAGGCCATGGCGTCTCAACATTCCTTTTCAAACTATTCCAATTGAGCGTGTAAGGCATAAAATCAATTTGTATAAACAAACGTCTGGCAACACAATGGATCATTTAGCCACACCCCCGGCACCTACTTCCAGTACCACTCCCCCAACAACCAACCAAAGCTTTCTTTGTATCCCCTACCACAGACGCCACAAAATGGCTTCCATTTTAATGTGTTTTTATTTAGTTTTTTTTATCATTTGTGATTCATTGTCAAAGTGTAGGTTTTGCCTTGAATAATTGTTGTATGAAAAATACTGTAAACCTTGATGTGGTTTACATACGATTGGTTTTATTTTTGAATAATAAAGCAGACATACACATGATTTACTTTTACACGTCTATTTCTTCAACAACCATGACACAAGTTAAACGATTCACAAGATTGAGCATGTTGTATGCAATTAAACATTTGCTTATCACGCTTACTCTGGTACATCTTAGATACAAACTTTGAGACTAGCACATCATTTTTTCGTAAATCATCAATATAAAAAGATATAGCATCTTTATTACTCAGACCTCTTGTCATTTGATAGAGAAAGAACACAAAATGTTGTCCACATGTGGTTGAAATCATGTCCTGGACTTGATTTCACTGGAATACAGTTTTGAACTGTATTCCACATTCTCACAGGTTTGCAGAAATTTACTGATTAACATTGGAAAATACTTCAAATCTGGGGGGTTTCCAAAACTCTCATAAAACCTTCCAACGCCATCGTCTGTGATGTAATTAGCCAGCCAATGCTCCCCGGGATGATTGCTTGGATGTGTATTAACAATCATCACTGATGCATCATTCGTCATGGTGTCCCCAGACTCTTTCATATCTTTCACATGTATTCAGTGTGAACCTGCTCTCATCTGTGAAGAGAACAGGGCTCCAATGACGGACCTGCCAATTCTGATGTTCTCTGACGAACGCCAATCGAGCTACCCGGTGCTGGTCTGTGAGCACAGGTCCCACTAGAGGATGTCGGGCCCTCATGCCACCCTCATGGAGTCCGTTTCTGACAGTTTGGTCAGAAACATGCACACCATCAGCCTGCTGTAGGTCAATTTGTAGGGCTCTGGCAGTACTCCTCCTGTACCTCCTCGCACAAAGGAGCAGATACCGGTCCTGATGCTAGGTTGTTGCCCTTCTACGGCCCAGTCCAGCTCTCCTCGTGTAATGACCTGGTATCTCTTCCATGCTCTTGAGACTGTACTGGGAGACACAGCAAACCTTCTTGCTAAGGCACGTAACGGATGTGCCGTCCTGGAGGAGCTAGACTACCTGTGCAACCTGAATGGGCTACAGGTACCACCTCATACTACTATTAGTGACAAGGACACTAGCAAAACAAAAAACTAGAGAAGAATCAGTCAGGAAGGATATGGAGAGAGTTATTGTCTGTGGCCACCACCTGCAAAATCCATTTCCTTTTTGGGGGCTGTCTTGCTGTTGCCTCTCCAGGGCACCTGTTGTCGCTTTCATTTGCTCCAAAACAGGTGACATTGTATCACAATTGCTTATGCTTCTTAGTATATTTCACAAGGTTTTCAAATGCAATTTTATTAAATAGTTTGCTTGCATTTAATCCAAAAGAAAATTAGTGAATAAAAGTTCTGGCCAAACACACACACCAAAAATATAATATCAGATATTGCAGATAAAGATTCCTCTAAATAACCATTCAAGGCAATTAATGTGAAGCTAATTTGTATTTTACAAAGACACACACCATTTCTGTTTGAATACTGAGGAAGATTCACACTTGGAATATTTTGTTGACCTTACCATTGTAGAACAATTGATTATTGTGAACTGCTAATTAAGCCATTTAATAGTTGAGTAAGTTGTATTTTTCCTGGGCTACACAACTAATATTGTATTGCCGGGGGACACTGCAGGACTGGATAATGAAATACATGCTATAGATTAGGTACATTATGCACAGTAGATGTTTTACCAATGAATAATATGTCCTCACGCATATATTTTGTTGTGTTGTAGTAAGAAATCCCGAGGATGTATTACACAGTTACAAGAAACTTCTGAAAGACTTCAAGAATACGAGGAGCATAAATGCTGCAGGAGGCACAAGTTGGACAAAACTACTATTGCCCTTACTGCCATTAAAGCAGAGGTATGTACAGTTAAGTGGAAAACTATGCAAACAATCTAACTTGAATTACACTGAACTAAATGATAAACGCAACACTTTTGTTTTTGCCCCCATTTATCATGAGCTGAACTCAAAGATCTAAGACTTTCTCTATGTACACAAAAGGCCTATTTCTCTCAAATATTGCTCACAAATCTGTCTAAATCTGTGTTAGTGAGCACTTCTCCTTTGCCGAGATAATCCATCCACCTCACAGGTGTGGCATATCAAGATGCTGATCAGACAGCATGAGTATTGCACAGGTGTGCCTTAGGCTGGCCACAATAAAAGGCCACTCTAAAATGTGCAGTTTCACTGTATTGGGGGGTCCGCGGGGGTCCGAAAACCAGTCAGTATCTGGTGTGACCACCATTTGCCTCACGCAGTGCAACACATGTCCTTTGCATTGAGTTGATCAGGTTGTTGATTGTGGCCTGTGGAATGTTGGTCCACTCCTCTTCAATGGCTGTGCGAAGTTGCTGGATATTGGCAGGACCTGGAACACGCTGTCGTATACGTCGATCCAGAGCATCCCAAACATGCTCAATGGGTGACATGTCTGGTGAGTATGCTGACCATGTAAGAACTGGGATGTTTTCTGCTTCCAGGAATTATGTACAGATCCTTGCAACATAGGGCCATGCATTATCATGCTGCAACATGAGGTGATGGTCGTGGATGAATGGCAAAACAATGGGCCTCAGGATCGTGTCACGGTATCTCTGTGCATTCAAAATGCCATCAATAAAATGCACCTGTGTTCGTTGTCCATAACACACGCCTGTCCATACCATAACCCCACCGCCACCATGGGCCACTCGATCCACAACGTTGACATCAGCAAACCGCTCACCCACACGACAGCCATCTGCCCTGTACAGTGAAAACCGGGATTCATCCGTGAAGAGAACACCTCTCCAAACTGCCAGATGCCATCGAATGTGAGCATTTGCCCACTCAAGTCGGTTACGACGACGAACTGCAGTCAGGTCGAGACCCCAATGAGGATGATGAGCATGCAGATGAGCTTCCCTGAGACGGTTCCTGACAGTTTGTGCAGAAATTCTTTGGTTATGCAAACCGATTGTTGCAGCAGCTGTCCGGGTGGCTGGTCTCAGACGATCTTGGAGGTGAAGATGCTGGATGTGGAGATCCTGGGCTGGTGTGGTTACACGTGGTCTGCGGTTGTGAGGCCGGTTGGATGTACTGCCAAATTCTCTGAAACGCCTTTGGAGATGGCTTATGGTAGAGAAATGAACATTCAATTCACGGGCAACAGCTCTGGTGGACATTCCTGCAGTCAGCACGCCAATTGCACGCTCCCTCAAAACTTGCGACATCTGTGGCATTGTGCTGTGTGATGGAACTGCACATTTTCGGGTGGCCTTTTATTGTGGCCAGCCTAAAGCACACCTGTGCAATACTCATGCTGTCTAATCAGCATCTTGATGTGCCACACCTGTGAGGTGGATGGATTATCTCGGCAAAGGCGAAGTGCTCACTAACACAGATTTAGACAGATTAGTGAACAATATTTGAGAGAAATAGGCCTTTTGTGTACGTAGAGAAAGTCTTAGATCTTTGAGTTCCGCTCATGATGAATGGGGGCAAAAACAAAAGTGTTGCATTTATAATTTTGTTTAGTGTATGTATTTGTTTTTGTCTCTCCAATTTTGCAACTACACTGCTCAAAAAATAAGGGAATATGTAATTATCACAGTATAACACTGTCATTTAAACTTCAGGGATATCAATCTGTCCAGTTAGGAAGCATAAGTGATTGTGAATCACTGTCACCTGTTTTGGTGCAAATGAAAGCGACAACAGGTGCACTGGAGAGGCAAAAGCAAGACAACCCCCAAAAAGGAAATGGGTTTTGCAGGTGGTGGCCACTGACAATAACTCTCTCCTTATCCTTCCTGACTGATTCTTCTAGTTTTGTGTTTTGCTAGTGTCCTTGTCACTAATGGTAGTATGAGGCGGTACCTGCAGCCCATTCAGGTTGCACAGGTAGTCCAGATCCTCCAGGATGGCACACCTGTATGTGCATTAGCAAGAAGGTTTGCTGAGTACTGCCAGAGCCCTACAAATTCACCTACAGCAGGCTGATGGTGTGCATGTTTCTGACCAAACTGTCAGAAACGGACTCCATGAGGGTGGCATGAGGGTTCGACATCCTCTAGTGGGACCTGTGCTCACAGCCCTCCACCGTGTAGCTCGATCGGTGTTCGTCAGAGAACACCAGAATTGGCAGGTCCGTCATTGGCGCCCTGTTCCCTTCACAGATGAGAGCAGGTTCACACTGAGCACGTGACAGACCTGAAAGAGTCTGGAGACACCGTGATGAACGTTATGCTGCCTGCAACATCATCCAGCATGACTGGTTTGGTGGGTCAGTGATGGTCTAGGGAGGCATATCCTTGGAGGGTTGCACAGACCTCCACGTGCTAGCCAGTGGTATCCTGACTGCTGTAGGTACCTGGATGAATTCCTCAGACCCATCATCAAACCTCATGCTGGTGCAGTGGGCATCATCTTGGTGCAGGACAATGCCCCAGGACACCTTCCGTTGACAGGAGCGCATACAGGCACCTGGGGGCCATACACACTCTTGAGTCACATTGAGTTGCTCTGATAAAATTCACGCAAATTGGAACAGCCTGTGATTTCAAATGTTGAATCCAGCCCTCTGTTAGACTAGCACAACATGAGAAAATTACAGATCTTTCTATTATGTATTCAACAAGATGTAAAAAGTGTTCTTTAAAACATTTGCACACACTGGTGTCATCATAATGGGATGTGTAAAATATGATTTCAGTAAAATTTGAGCAGATAATGGTAAATTATAAAAAAGTAATGTATTTTTTTTTTAGTATCCAGTAATTGTATACTAAAGAATTTTTTTTTACTGAACTTCTCTATACAGGGTGAGATCTCTTCTAAGAGGGAAGACTTTGGGAATCCCCCTCTATACCAAGCTGGATAGAGGCTGTGTGGTTACACAGAATTTCAAATGGCGTACATGGACAGCACACTGGACCAGCAAAGCAACCTTTTTGGATATAAAGTTGAACTCCGAATTGCTTACAATTTAAAATATGTATATATATATATATATTAAAAACAGAGGGTTCAGATAGCAGTGGTGGTACAGTAGTTGTTTGTAATAGTATTTGATTGTTTGTTTTTATTTGTTTTAATAAAATGTTTATAATTGACAGATGTGTTTTTTAAATGTCATTGTTTCTCTGTCCAAATGGTGCAGATATCTAGATTTCATTTTGATTCATATTCATCTTAGATTTATTTTATTTTGAACATACGCTCTCATTTTGTAGGACTGTAGGACACCCAACAGATAAGTGCTTTCTGTGGCTTGATTCGTAACACGCATCTATAATCAATTCATACATTTGTGATTGATGTCAACGCGGCTTTTGGTTTGGCAACAACCGATTGCCCAAAGCGTGTTGGCAGTGTAAAGTTGCGCAAAGCTGAAAAATGCGCATCATCTTTCTTTTCTCTAGAATCCTTAATTCTGCAAGCAAACTTGCACTAAAATAATTAGTAAAGTCACATTTAAATGGTAAATTCATAAGCACGAATAAGAATGACAATTATATACTTTCAAAATTGCTTTTTTATCACCTGTCTGTTTACTAAGTAGTTTTGGATTAGTATTGTTCTTCGTTCATATAAGTACACGTAACACCTACATTGTTCTTACATAACTACTCATTCTTACCACGTAATTACATTCTTGTTACTATGTAGTTATGTAGGAACTACCCTGTAAGTAACGGGCTGTAATTTGAAGGGTTACCAATGGATTTTTTGTGTAACTTCCTGTAGAACTGTCATTGTCCACCAAACCAATGACAATACATTTTGGTAGGGGTCCTAAAAATAGGTTTTCCTTGTTGCAAACATGACCCCTCGCTGGTAAACTAAATGTCTTCATACACACTGTTTCAATTGGGTACTTGGCAGTGGTTGAGAGTAGCGCTTGAGCGTGTCCAAGTTTCACGGCTGGTGATACAGTCACTTTCTTGACAGAGTGATGCAGATAATACATGCAAACGATAACGCACATCCCCTGCCCCCATAAGGCAGAACTCGTCTTTACAGTGTACCATCCTAACCTTTATGTCAACGCCATTTAACATGAGTTTCTCTTGAAAGAAGATATCACTATGAACAGGGCCGATCATTTCAAATATTGTACTATCCACTGAAAAGGCAGCCCTTTTCGTGAGTCCATCGTTCTCGCTTGCAGGGTGCATAACATCCATGTGACCTGCGGCGTCTTTGAAAAACAAACCAGCTGAAAATTGTGTCTTTAATGTATCACATCCATAATTCAGAATGCTCTCTATAACAGCTCTGTAGGGGTATGTGTTGCTACTCTGACTAATTAAACGATCACCCAAGGAGACATCCACTTGTGAAAATAGGGTGGCTATCGGGTAGTTGATAACCCCAACACGTGCTCCGGCATCAATATTAGTTCTGTCCGTTTTAGTGAATTTTACACATAGGTACAAAAAAGTATTGTTTAGGTCAACGTAGTCTTCGTCATTTCCTGCAATAAAGAACTCCAGAGGGGCTGCATCTGATATTGCTGATAGCGTCGGTATTTCAATGCATGAATTTTTCTCAGTAGATGTCGGTGTGAAAGGAACGGTGAATAAATCCAACTCTGTTTTCATATATTCACCAGACATACGGTGTAGGAGTGCCATCTTCCTAAAATATGTTCTTAATCAAACTGTGCGGTATTCCCTTTGAGTGCTCCTCCTACCAGGTGGTTTCTTTCTATCACCTCGAGTCATAACCATCCATCCAGATCCATCCTGCTGTTTTGTTCGGCGTGCCATAACATTGCTGACAACCTCGCCAACTATATTCCTCGCTGCATTTTTCAAATTTGGTTTTGCTATTGAGAACCCACGCTTCAACAAAGGTATTGCCATTCGGAAAATCCCTAGGAAAAGGCCCCCTAGACCAGCCCCATACATTGCAGCGCTACCATGATACCCCGGTAAACTGTTACCGGCCTGTGTTGTGTAGTATTCAACTTACCTTTGAGGATCATCGTAGAGTTTCTGAGGCTGCATCTTATAGTCTAAACGATTGTTTGACGGGTCTGAAGTGTAATTTTGCAATCACCTTTCCCACTACGAATGAAACCAGCTGATTCTGATCAGATTTTACTTCAATACAGATCTCATCAAACTGACTCTTACTAAGAGGTCCGTAGTGTGGCTTGCCGTACATCACTATGACAACTTTGTTCTTTTTCCCTGCGATATGTACAGTTCTCAACAGCGGGACATGACTGTCACCAACTCGTTGATAATCAATTATATCTGTGTAGATGTATAGGGTGTTAAACCCTGCCAGAATATCTGTGGGGAATGGGCTGTACCATGGGGTGTACCACCGATCACCTGGTTTTAAGCCTAATATCTGTTCCAATTTTGCACTAAATTTCAAACTTAAATGGGGCTTGCCTTTTAGAAACATTCTATTTTTAAATTCATCATAACCCGCCCATACACCATGTGGTTTTATATAAATGTTGCTCCCTGCCACTAGTTTTCCTATGCCATTGTAATAATCGGTGTTGAGTTCATATTTCCAAGTTTTGTCGTGTTTCAAGTCATGTAGTTCAAATGCGTTTTCACCCCATGTAAAAATCTTCCACGAATGCGGGTATTGGAATTCTATCAAAGACAATTCCCAATCACCTTCCAAATCTATACCTTTGGCAAATTTTGTGGTATAGCTCGAACTCAAATTGTTTGGATAGACATGTCTCGACGAGTTACTGGGCAGCGTTATGTAGAAACTGCCGTCACACATGCTGATCGCAGTCAATGTAAATGACTTGATCTTGCAAATACTAGTGTTTAATCAGCTTCTAGGTTAAGGATTTGTTCCAGTGCTATCCAGTTGTTGAATTTCTCAGGCCAACCAAGTCATTTTACAAGACTAATTTTCTTCCCTTTCTGTACTTTCTCATCCAGAACTGCTTCCACTTTAAAAGTTTTATCCTTAGCCACGATTATTTTCAGCAATTCCTGTTCATAAAAGGTCCCAACTATCACATCACCATCGTAATCTTTTATTCTATATACAGGAGGTACCTGTGAAATGCATTCTGTTATTGTAAAATATTCATCTGTGTACCCTTTTTCATAGCTTTTGGTAAACGCCCCTCTCAGCTTTGAGAGTCTCACAGTATCTCCAACTCGGTACTTGTAACTTTGATTACCATTTCTCATCATTGTTGTACCATACAGGTTCTTGAGAACTAGTCTAACATTTTCTTCACAAATGTCAGCAGGCTTCATCTTAATAGACCGATGGTAGCTATGGTTGTAACCATGAACTAAATCTTGAATAAACTCAACAAAGCGATGAGTGTTGGCAGCTGTGAGATACCTCCACATTCGTGATTTAATTGTTTTATTAAATCTCAACCATACTCGCTTTGACATTATTTCCTGTGGCAAAATGTTTTATGTTGCACTTCACCATTAACATTTCAAAATGTGAATTAAAAAACCCCTTCCCCTTGTCTGTTTGGACTTTTTTGGACCTTCTTTTAATGTCTTCAAATGCTCACTTTACCTCGATAGCGCTTTTATTTCTCAGCACACGAATCCATGCGTATTTGCTTAATACATCTATGCATGTTAACATGAATTTCATGTTATAATTTTCCACACTATAAGCACCCATGTCAACAAAATCCAGCTGAAATTGTGAATTTATATCAATAACAATAACTCTTTTTCTTTGAAAATTTATAGCTACAGGTCTGTGTAGCGTGTATGTATCCTGGGTGAGCAGCCAGTCATTTGCCACACAATTTTTGAGGATCACCTCAGTTTTCTCCAAAAACGCTCTTTTCAAACCCTCTACCCACATAAGCACCAGGGTTTTCCAGGTCCTAGTAAATACTTTTCATAACCTGTTCAGATATCGTAGAGCATTCGTTAACTAATACATGTTTAACATCGTTTTATTTGAGTTTTTGGAATTACATGTCACCAAGAATTTCAGAAAAGTTACACAAACATTCAGATTTCTGCTGATTAGAAAATCTGTAAACATTTTAGAAATACAATCTACATCCACAGCATCATTACTCAGCAATTTTATCACACAAACATCTGTTACATACGTAAACACACATAACAGGTGCCCAATTTTAAAATCTTTGTTGTCAGCATTTGCATATGTTAAAAGTTTATACATTAAGTTGTGTAGAGCATTTGATCCAACACCGTTTGACAACAATTGCAGCCAATCATCAGATGTGTTCCTGACCTTTTCCATATGCTTGATCAGATTATTAAAACGCTTTATACTTATATGGTCTTGGTTATTAAAAGGTCTACAACTGTCAAATCCACTCTTGATAGCTTTGATTAATCGCTAAAGCCACATAGGATTTGTTTAGATACATGTAAACATGACAACTGAAGTTACCCATCCTTAGACAGCCGTCTCTTTGCTTTCGTCGCACCAAGACGCTACTGCATCGCATACAGCTTCCTCATTAAATTTATCCATGTATTCATCCCTATTCTCACTCAGTCTCTGTGTGATGTTTGGCTTCAACTTGAGCTCATGCAGAATGTTCTTGGCTGTTGGGGTCGAGGGTACCATATCAGGGTTCAGCGTTGTCATCCAAGGCATCACACAGCCAGTGCTCAGCTTTGGGTTCTTCAAACTCTGGTTGGTTGTATTCTTGAAACATGTTTCGTAAAGTCTGCCGACTGCTTGATAGTCACAGACGGTCTGTCTGTTTTTATGCTATGTTGAGGACTGTGTTAGCTTAAGGCGGGGCTTCAGGGTCTTACGTCAGTCGAACCGTCCGCATTCGCAGTCACACTCTAACCTGCTGACATTTTCCGGAAATAGCTCCAATCTAACAGAGTCATACTGCTTCATTCCTTCGACGACTTTAAACAGTACATCTACCGTATTATGTGTGCCTTGTTTTGGGCCCAAATGAAACACTTTTCGAAATGTGGTCCATAAACTGGCATTAAAGACCATTTGATCAGTCACACCGGCCTTAAACTCTTGGCCTTCGGGTAATTCATAAAATGCAACCTCTGGTATCTCTGGGTTGAAAATGTATCCACCGATCCGCCCGTTGTCCAACTTCCACTCCCGTGCCAACATATCCCGGTTTAGTTGATGGATTTGGGTTCAACTCTGCATCGGTTTCTTCGGGGCTGGCATGTTGATTGTGTCTCTGCTGTCTATTTGTATCTCTTGCTGACTCGCTGAGCAGCGGTTAAGCTGTTAGCTTTTGACAGTGTTTCATCCAAAACGTTGATCACTGCACAATCTGCCATGGTTTGTAATGTGTAGGTAAGTTTACTCAGGCAAGACTGAATGACCATCACTGGGGTCTGTGTGGTTTAAATACACAGACCACGCCAATCATCCCATAAAACATGAAAGGTTAACACCCACCGGTTCTAGGACATCTGTTGTAGCACTTATCAGAACATAAAATGCCAGGGAATTTAGCATTGCTGAACCCTGGCACCCTTTTGTTAAACATCAACCATCTTGCCGCTGATATAATGCCTATTAATTGCCTGGGAATTTAACAATCCGGAACCCTAAGACCCATTTGTTAAACATCAAACCTATCGCACCTGTTATAACACTTCTGGGGTGTTTATCAACCATTGTAAAACATCAAAAACACACACAACAATTCAATAACAAATTACGAAGTCACCGGACATGCATACGTCATTCTGGAAGCCCCGCCCTAACACACGTCATACAGGTGGTCCATACGTCACAGCATTAAATCACATGCATAAGCTGCATAGTGTAATAAAGAAAAGTTCAACAAACACAAATACATATATTTGAAGCGGTTGACTGCAGCTTCATGTACAGAAGTCCCACCTACCAAACAGGATGTCCCGCCCACCTGTCAAATCAAACTGGAAGCCCCGCCTACCAGGGTCATAAATCACCAATGTGACAGAATATACCCTACATAAACTACTGAGAAGTCCTCCAGGACAAGCTATCCCAGCTGAATGCTGCCAGATCTCTACATTTCTCTGATTACCAACAACTGACAAGACAGGAAGCACTGTTTTAGACTAGTTGACCTCTCAGACACCACCTGCCTGAGAGAGGTGGACAATCTCGCATCATGATTCACCTGTGTAGGTGTGGAATGCAAAGACACGTGGATATATGTGCTGTGAGCCTTCTTTGTTCTGATATTTTAAACTAACCCAGTTGCAAGAACTGATAACGATTTTGTTCTGGGGATTTCTCAAGTGTGGTCACTATTGGTCACTGTATAATTCTAGAATGTTAAACCCCTCAAACTTGTTCAGATTGTAGGGTTGACTTTAACTTTTGTAACAATTTGTAATGGTTATTGTTATAATTTATATAATTTATTTAAAATTAGCCCAATCCTCAATCAACCAGGGACTATACTTTTAGCTGTCTTTAGTGAGATTACAACATCTTTATTATTCACAAAGAAAGCTCACAGCACATATTCTTACTGCATCAGACAAAAGAAATGCCTCATCTCCTGTTCTTTTTTGGTCCAGTTTTACAAGGGTCTTCATAGATGGCGTCCTCATTGCCTTCATCCCTTCTGGTCTGAAACTGACAGTCAAACTGCATTGCATTGTGTTCATATTATCCAATGCACACAATCACTCATAATTATCCACTTCATATTATTACTGTATATGGACCCACTGTACATGAAGCTACAGTCAACCTCTTCAAATATATGTATTTGTGTTTGTTGTAGTTTTCTTTATTGCACTATGCAGCTTATGCATGTGATTTAATGCTGTATATTATGAAAAGACCATTTCACTCAATAAAAGCCGTCTGTCTGTAGCGGTTCGTATGAGCAGGCATAACAGTCATGCGGGTTGCAGCCCGGCCAAAGGCATTTAGATTGGCATTTGCAGGAGCTTCATGTTATTATCTCTGATAGTAAATTTTTAAAAAAATAAAACAGATAACGAATTAGCTGTACAGCCACCCAACACAAGCTGCAGTTGACTAAACAAGTTCACTTAAACTTAGCCTAGCCAATCTGAGCTCTGCCGTTTTTTTTCAACAAAACTAAAATGTATTTAGCAATGTGAGCAAAGAAGTCATTCAGCCCTAAAAGGTTTAAAATGCACACACACTAACAATATGACAACCGTTGTAACATTTCGCGACAAGCGATCAGGTTTGATCGTTTTTTGTAAACGAAAATGCTGCGAGATACATGTTAATATTTAACAGCTAATTTGCATACAATGTAGATATCACATTGTAAATGTTACTAGTTCTTATTGGTTTGGGGATATCTTTTGTCTGAATAGTTACTAGTAACTAATTAATAAGTACTAGTATCTAAAAAACATTGACTAGTAAAACTGAAAATGATACTCGTAACTACTGTAATACAGCTCCGGAAAAAATTAAGAGACCACTGCACCTTTTTCTTTCCTTTCCAAAAAAGTTGAAAAGGAAAGTTTTGAGTGAGGAACAGAAGCGTTCAATTTGCAGTGGTCTCTTAATTTTAACCCTTCTGTTCCTCACTCAAAACCTTCCTTTTCAACTTTTTTGGAAATGAAAGAAAAAGGTGCAGCGGTCTCTTAACTTTGAATAGTTACTAGTAACTAATGAATAAGTACTAGTATCTAATGAATAGTTACTAGTAAAAGTGGAATAGATACTAGAAACTATTAGAATAGTTAATAGTAACTAAAGAATAAGTACTAGCAACTTTAAAATAGTTACTAGTACATTTTTTGGATTAAATGTTTACTCTGGCTTACTCCTCCGCCTCATCCCATTCCTCTCCCTCTGTCTTGCAACTTCAGCATTGGTAGGATCCATTGTTCCAAAGCACATGGACATGCCAATAGGCGCTATTTAATTCTCAATTCTGATTCAATTCTGATTAGTGTGTTAACATTTTTGAGGCTTAGTGTTTGCACCTGGAGAAAGGTGTTGTCTTTGCGTTTAGGATGTGATGACTTGAGTTGTTTACACTGATAGCATGTGTTTGCTGAATGAAAATATAATGAAATGAATGATTTGTTTGTCCACTTTTGTGTAAGGTTTTGCAGAAAGAGTTTTCAATACTGAAACGTGTGGAAACAGGTGAATAGTTTTTACAGTTATGGGAAAAGTGTGTGTTTTTGGGAATGATGTAAGGGTATGGGTTTTTGTACTACATTAACCTGTTTTTCTATTTAAGCAATTGAGAAAAACTGTAATGACACATTAAGAATATCATATCACAGGCACGGGCCAGCATGTTCAGAGATTCTTTAGAGCAGGCATCATTTCCACACCTATAGCCAAAACCTGAGACATTAACACACACTGCAGGAATTCTATTACTAGAATGGCCATAGTGTTCATTCTGACCGTTCATACATTATTTGCATATAATTTCAATAATCAATATAAAATATAAGAATAAATGGATCTATATTGTTAGGATAGGTAATATTTTTCTTCTAATGAATGTGAAAATGTATTAGTTAATCGACAACCACAGTATCTGCTATTGTAATTACAGATACAAATTCGAATTAGATCAATGTTCTATTATTTTCTTTTGTAAAAAAGAAATTAATTCTTCCTTGGATCTTAGGATCCAATAACTTATAAAACCATCATCAATATGCATTTCACTGCATAGTATAAAGCTTTATTGATATGTATTCTCATGAGCGGGAAAAAGGTGCAAACACGGAAATTATACACTGTCTATAGCCTAATGCATATGGTCAATTTGACCGTTATGGCCATTCAAGCTAGAAAAACTCAGAAATTTCTTGTGTTTTGCAATTTTAATAAAACAACGTTACAATAAAATATACACACACTTATGAAATGTCAGGCTCCTATAGTTACATGGGTTTCATTTCAACAAAGTTATTATATTGCAAAATAACGGTCAAAATGACTGGCTTGGTAGTTTTTGTGTACAAAAAACGCAGTTATTCCATTATGACATGGTGTTTCTGCAAGAAAGCAAAGACCCATTATCTTTGGCACCTTGTGCTTTACTTCATCTGGGATTAAAACAAACAAAATAATCAGACATACAGCATTTGTTCCTTTGTTTATATCAAGCCAGACAAGACAGTCTCAAAAGCAAACCCTGGCCCACTGGTTTTGACATAAGTGTGGTTTTGACAAAAGTGTGCCTAATACTGCTACTTCACGTTGAAGTTACCCCTACCGTTGTTACCTTGCAACAGTCATTTTCTCTAGTTTTTTTTTAACTATTGGCCTAAATTCTTTTAGGAACATGCATGAATTGCTTTTAATTGTCCATCATCCAAATTCAACCACATTTTAAAACCGGGGAGAAAAACAAAACGCTCAACCCTAAGAAAATAGGCTATATAAATGCCAGCATTGAATCTGCATGGTCAACCTAAACTTGAAAAATGTTGAGGCTTTTGGGATGCTTATATATAGGCCTTAGTATAGGACCAAACAAAAACGTATCCTTCACGAACAATTACTTCAATAGTAATTGACCATTAGCACAGCCCCGGGAAACAATCAGTAGCCTATTGATTTTGTTAATGTGCAGCGGTGTCATCAGCTCATGAACCTGTCGGGGATGCAATAATATCAGATGCTTATAGCTCCACTTCTGATGTCTTTGCCCCCTCTTCAAGTTATGCTGGTACTTTATCTAGACAAAGACAAGTCTCAAACGTGAAACCAGGTCCAGACGTTTTGACTTCTGAGTGCCTCATACTGCTACTTCATCACACTTTGAAGTTACCCCAAACTTCCAACAGTCTAGTTCCAACAGTTGGATTGAGCAAAATGACATTGATGCTTGCATCTATGAACTTTGAATAGATTACAGCGAATCTAAAATGAATTAGTACTAGGCCTTTGGTCAGATTTTGATAAAACTTCAAAGGAAGCACCTTTTGGCCATGTACATATACAATTTTCAAAAAAGCTGGAATTACATAACCTAGTGGCCACTATATGCCAATCAATTTAAGCATCATATTTTACCTTCACATTGCTATGTAAATTGCTTAAAAGGTCAAAATAGCCTATAAGGCTTAAGGCTTAAATGACCTAGAAGGCCTATGAGGCCTGAATGGCTTTCACAGGCCATAAGACCTATTGGGCCTATAAGGCCTATACAACATAAATGGCTTAAAAGGCATATAAGATCCAAAAGGCATTTAACGACTTAAAGCGTCTAAAAGGCCTATAAAGCATTTAAGCCAATTTCTGAGACCCCAAGATCACCTCATACACAGATATACCTACACCTCTAATGGCTTACCAAGTATACGCATGAGCAAATATGGCTAAAATATCATTGCGGCAGTCATACTTTGACCTGAAATATTGCTGAACGATGCCACTGTGGACATTATCTTAAACAGTCAGGATGTTGATGAGGTGTCAAGTGGGGGACATTAACCTGTTCAAAATCAGGCAATAAATGTCAATTTCCGCCTAAAATTAGGTACCCAAATCTAAATGCTTGTAGCTCATGACCTGAATATAGTAGAAACATAGGTTTGGTTCCATTTGAAAGGAGACACTCTTTAGTTTGTAGGAATTATAAATTAATGCAGGAAAATATAACACAATAGATTTGGCCAAAGATAAAACAAACCAAAAACATGCATTTTTTGTAGAAAAAAAAATCATCATGTTTGAAATGCAGTGGGAAGGCCGAACATTGAGTAGGAAGCTGGAGACACTTCAGATATCCTCCACTAGATGGGAGCAGAGTCTGCATAAAATTACAGGCCCTGTGATGCAAAATCCTGACAACTAGATACTATTTTGTAACACTAGGGCAAAGTGTCTTCACAATTTAGACACTTCGTGCCAAATTGGATACTTGGGACACATTATTAATTTTCAAGTTCATACCTACACAGAACATACAACAATGCAAAGGTGATAAAAAATAGGGGTTACACACTCCGAGGAATGTCATATATGATGGAAAATAAGCTTCCCTACATAAAGGTACTTAAAGGAGTCGTGACAAGAATGCGGATCCAATGCCTCCTTACACATAAGTAAACTATTTATGATAATGGCCAAATTAGCAGCCAACACTGATCTAAGCTGACTGACAAGTTGTCACCAACAGCCTCGTAGAAAGTAATAGGGCATATGGGGCACTGGCATGATACTTGTTTAGTTTAAAGGCCTATAACCGCCAAAAATCTTACCCAATATTTTTTGGGGGTGCTACAGTGCATCAGTAAACTTGGGATTTTGAAATAACCATATCTTTGAACACCATTGACCTACAGTCACCAAATGTATATCAAAATGTGTATCATATTCTAATTACAAAACATGTGCACGTGTTAGAGACAGACCACTGTATGTGGTCCATAAATGTCTAGAGACAATAGCCAACTGTATAATCTCTTTTATCTGTATAATCACTTTATAGTTAGTTATACTGTTTCTAATAATAATTGCATTATTATCTTGTACAGTGGATATAAAAAGTCTACACACCCCTGTTAAAATGCCAGGTTTTTGTGATGTAAAAGAATTAGACAAAGAAAAATCATGTCAGAACTTTTTCCACTTGTAATGTGACCTATAATGTGAACAATTCAATTGAAAAGCAAACTGTAATCTTCGAGGGGGAAAAATTAAAAATAAAAACCTTACAATAACCTGGTTGCATAAGTGTGGACACCCTCTTATAACTGGGGATGTGGTTGTGTTCAGAATTAACCAATCACATTCAAATTCATGTTAAATAGAAGTCATTACACACCTGCCATCATTAAAAGTGACTCTGATTAATCACAAATAAAGTTCAGCTGTTCTAGTAGGATTTTCCTGACATTTTCTTAATTGCATCACAGAGCAAAAGCCATGGTCCGCAGAGAGCTTCCAAAGTATCAGAGGGATCTTATTGTTGAAAGATATCAGTCAGG
Source organism: Esox masquinongy (assembly GCA_016801175.1). Lineage (NCBI taxonomy): Eukaryota > Metazoa > Chordata > Actinopteri > Esociformes > Esocidae > Esox > Esox masquinongy. The sequence goes on from JACXGI010003697.1 coordinate 33,295, forward strand.
AGAAGGGTACAAAATAATTTCCAAAGCATTAGATATACCATGGAACACAGTGAAGACAGTCATCATCAAGTGGAGAAAATATGGCACAACAGAGACATTACCAAGAACTGGACGTCCCTCCAAAATTGATGAAAATATGAGAAGAAAACTGGTCAGGGAGGCTTCCAAGAGGCCTACAGCAACATTAAAGGAACTGCAGGAATTTCTGACAAGTACTGGCTGTGTGCTACATGTGACAACAATCTCCCATATTCTTCATATGAATGGGCTATGGGGTAGGGTGGCAAGACAGAAGCCTTTTCTTACAAAGAAAAACATCCAAGCCCGGCTGAAGTTTGCAAAAACAAACATCAAGTCCCCCAAAAGCACGTGGGAAAATGTGTTATGGTCTGATGAAACCAAGGTTGAACTTTTTGGCCATAATTCCAAAAGGTATATTTGGCGCAAAAACATCACTGCACATCACCCAAAGAACACCATACCCACAGTGAAGCATGGTGGTGGCAGCATTATGATTTGGGGCTGTTTTGCTTCAGCTGGAACCGGGGCCTTAGTCATGGTGGAGGGAATTATGAACAGTTCCAAATACCAGGCAATTTTGGAACAAAACCTTCAGGCGAAAAGATGAAGTTCACCTTTCAGCACGACAATGACCCAAAGCACACATCCAAATCCACAAAACATGGCTTCATCAGAAGAAGATTAACGTTTCGGAATGGCCCAGCCAGAGCCCAGACCTGAATCCAATTGAACATCTGTGGGGTGATCTGAAGAGGGCTGTGCACAGGAGATGTCCTCGCAATCGGACAGATTTGGAGCGCTTTTCCAAAGAAGAGTGGGCAAATATTGTCACGTCAAGATGTACCATGCTAATAGACTCCTACCCAAGAAGACTGAGTGCTGTAATAAAATCAAAAGGTGCTTCAACAAAGTATTAGTTTAAGGGTGTGCACACTTATGCAACCAGGTTATTGTGAGTTTTTTATTTTTCCCCCTCAAAGATTTCAGTTTGTTTTTCAATTGAATTGTTCACATTATAGGTCACATTAAAGGTGGAAAAAGTTCTGACATGATTTATCAACAACAAAATACTAATGCTTTAACTTAGGAAGAGTTCAGAAATCAATATTTAGTGGAATAACCCTGATTTTTAATCACAGCTTTCATGCGTCTTGACATGCTCTCCATCAGTCTGTCACATTGCTGTTGGGTGACTTGATGCCGCTCCTGGCACAAAAATTCAAGTAGGTTTTGATCAAATTCCAGAGGTTTTCAATGGGGTTCAGGTCTGGACATTGGGCTGGCCATGACAGGGTCTTGATCTGGTGGTCCTCCATCCACATCTTGATTGACCTGGCTGTGTAGCATAGAGCATTGACCTGCTGGAAAAACCAATTCTCAGAGTTGGGGAACATTGTCAGAGCAGAAGGAAGCAGGTGTTCTTCCAGGATAACCTTGTACTTGGCTTGATTCATACGTCCTTCACAAAGACAAATCTGCCCGATTCCAGCCTTGCTGAAGCATCCCAAGATCATCACCTATCCTCCACCAAATTTCACAGTGGGTGCGAGACAGTAGGCCTCTCCAGGTCTCCATCTAACCATTAGACAACCAGGTGTTGGGCAAAGCTTTGACTCGTCAGAGAAGATGACCTTACTCCATTCCTCTACGGTCCAATCCTTATGGTCTTTTGCAAACTTCAGCCTGGCTCTTCTTTGCTTCTCATTGATGAAGGGCTTTTTTCTAGCTTTGCACGACTTCAGCCCTGCCCCTAGGAGCCTGTTTCGAACTGTCCTCGCCGTGCACTTCACCCCAGCTGCTGTTTGCCATTCTTTTTGTAGGTCACTTGATGTCATCCTACGGTTGTTGAGTGACATTCAAATGAGTTGACGGTCATCTCGGTCAGTGGACAGTCGTTTTTGCCCTCTGCCAGTCTGTAGCTTTGTTGTCCCCAATGTCTGTTGTTTGACCTTGTTCTCATGAACCGCTGTCTTTGAAATTTTCAGGATGGAAACAAACTGACTCACTGTATCCCTCTGCCAGTAAAGCCAGAATTGAACCCTTCTTTTCCTCACTTAACTCTTTTGTCATGCTGAATAGTTATTTTTTTATTCAAATTACCTTTGAGGTACTACTTGCACTGTTTTTGCCATCCAGCTGGTCCTATTGCAAGAGGATAGTTATGACCACAGCAGTGGTTTTTATACTTTTCCTCGTTAAATTAGATTTGGTTTAGGTAATCACCTAATCAGTACCTCATTAAGTAAAATGAGGTGTGCCTGTGTTGGAATTTAACAGACACTGGAATGGAATGGCTGCCATACATGTAGAGATGCTGATTTAAGAAAAATTAGGAGTGGACTCTTAATTTTTTCCAGAGCTGTATATAGGCCTTAGTAAGGGATCAAATAAGAACTTATCCTTCTCAAACAATTACTTCAATAGTAACGGACCATTAGCACAGCCCCGGGAAACAATCAGTAGCCTATTGATTTTGTTAATGTGCAGCGGTGTCATCAGCTCATTAACCTGTCGGGGATGCAGTAATATCAGATCCATATAGCTCCCACTTCTGATGTCATTGCACCCTCTTCAAGGTATGCTGGTACTTTGTCATGCTGGTAATTTCATGCCAGACAAGTCTCAAACGCGAAATCAGGTCCAGACCTTTTGACTTCTGAGTGCATCATACTGCTACTTCATCTCACTTTGAAGTAACCCCAAACTTCCAACAGTATACACTGCTTGACCAAAAAAAACGTCATCGCTTCGATTTAAATAAGGAGATACTTATGAGCCTATGATTGAATAATTACTGCAATGATTAATATGTTTCATCTGGTTAAAATTATTTATACCCTAACTTATGCAGTGAGAAGCTTCTCATTTCTTAAACAACCATGTCGGAAGACTTATCCCGTGATCGTGGAAAAGATATTACTGTGTTTCAGAAGATTGAAATTATTGGCCTGCATCAAGCAAAGAAAACAACTAAGGAGATTGCTGAATATGATGGAATTAGGTTAAGAACTGTCAAACGCATTATTAAAACTTGGAAGAATAGTTGTGAACCGTCAACTTTGAACCATCAAGTTTGGACTCTGGAGCAACAGAGAAAGGTCATGTGGTCTAATGAGTCCAGATTTACCCTATTCAAGAGCAATACACGTGTTAAGGTAAGATGAGGTAAGGTAAGACCCATCATGCGTAGTGCCCACTGTACAAGCCTCTGGAGGCAGTGTTATGGTCTGGGGTTGCTTCAATTGGTCAGGTCTGAACTCAGCAACTTTATGTGGCAATACAATGAAGTCAGCTGAGTTCCTGAATGTACTGAATTACCAGGTTATCCCATCAATTTATTTTTTCTTCCCTGATGCCACGGGCATTTTCCTGGACAACAATGCCAGAGTTCCTCAGGCATAAGTTGTGCAAGATTGGTTCAGGGAGCATGAAGAATCATTTTAACACATGATTTGGCCACCACCGAGTCCTGACCTTAGCCCCATTGAAAGTCTTTGGGATGTGCTGGAGAAGAATGTTTTGCCTCTCCCGTTGTCACTACAAGATCTCATCCAAAAATGTATGCAACACTGGATGGAAATAAATGATATGACGTTGCATAAAGTTTTTTCATTAGGTCGTTTTCAAATTTCACTGTGAATGCATGCCATAATCATAGCTAAAGGTGGTCCAACTAAATATTTAAGTGTGCAACTTCTTTTGGGGCCAGTCAGAGTATTTTTCAAGTCTGCTCATGAAAGACGTCAGTAGCACACACCCGATCTGGTCAATTGACATAAAAGTTCCAATAGGTTCTACCAGCTACGCGTTTAACACGATCAGGTCAAGTTGCCACGGAGACTCTGGACAGCTTCGCCCCGCCCATAGGGCAATGCTTCTAGTGCCACCTACCGCCCAACGGTGAGATTTTTAAATGCTCATAACTTTTGCCCCAATTGTGGTACAGACATAAAACTGGTAAAGTAAGATTTGGAAACAGGTAAAGCAAGATTTGTACATCTTTGCGTAGGCCGTTTTCATTTCCGCCTGACTACATTTTCCACTAATTAGAATTTTCTGAAAAACCTGCCTTTGAGAACTAGTCCTAGGCCATTCGTCCCATTTCCAAGAAACTTCACAAATAGCATCTGTGGATACTGCCCACCAATAACTATTAACAATATTTGACATTTCAAACACAGCAGATGTCATATGTCAACAACTTCCTGAGTCCTACAATTTCACAGGAAGTGAAAGCATATCTCCACAACCGTTTGTGTGATTCTCACCAAATTTAGTATGCATCATTGGTATGACAAGGAAAGGACATGTGCACTGTGTGGCACCAATTGGCCATTTGGGGGCACTGTTCCAGAAAATCATAAACGCTCATTAATCCTGAACACAAACAGGCCTATATAACCTCTCAGGCCTATAGGGCCTATCGTTGTATGGGATTCTGATAGCTTGGACCCCTTAATTGCTGCTTGCAGCTATATTTATTATTATTATTATTATTATACACCTTATGTTTTAAGGACTTTTTAAAAATTTCCCATGAGATAAAAAGGCACAAAAGGGCCCAGATTTGCATGGCAGTAAAAGCCCCAAAGGCCACAACTTTGGCACAAAGCCCCAAAGGCCACAACAATTTGCATGCAGTCCCGTGCAAATTGGCCTCAAGGTGGCGCTGTCACCGGCCTCCAGTGGCCAACTTTTCAAATTGGTAGATAGGTCCATCTCCTCACAATGAACATTTTTCAAATTGGGATTCGAAGTCCGCCATATTGGGATTTCCGCCATTTTGGATTTTGTGAAAAGAGCCTAAAACGCTACTCCTATAACACCTGAGGTCCAGTCTTCACGTCCTTTGACATTTGGCATCTATGGACCTATGTCACAAAATGTGTCCGCTATTGACCAATGAACCCAAGTGGGCTTGATTTTGAACAGATATGTACACTACTACGACAAGGATAATGACATTAATATTCTACTCTGTCAATATGTTGACAAAGATGATGCAACAAAATGACTGCAAGTAATTTTATGTCAACCACACGGGGTCGCTTTGAGGTTTTCCGTGTTTGCAAGCTAATCATCCTTTTGACATATTCACGTCCTTTGTCATTAGGCATCTATTGACTGATGTCTTCAAATGCTCTTTAAGCCAGGCAAGTGTGGCAAAAAATATGGCCGCGATCGACCAATGAACATGTGCATGGGTGTGGTTTTGAACATATATGCACACTACTACTACAAGAATAATGGTATAATAATTCTATTGGGTGTATACATTCACAATGACGATACGGCAAAAAAGAATGCAAGCAATTTTTATTGACCACATGGAGGCTATGTTGAACCCAAGTTCATGCCCCTCACTCCACTTGATATAGAGAATGAAAAAAATGGTGGATAACTCATTCACAGGGAACATATTTCCTATTTGCGACCCATTACCTCCGCCTTGATGAATGGCTGCAATCAGCAATTGAATTTGACATAGGTGTGGCTCTAACTTTATAAAGCTATAAATCCCTAATGGATTATCCCAGAGCTCTGCAGCTTGCTATACTGGTAAACACCTAGGCCCCTACTATGACCCCTCAAAGGTACACACAGCTAACCCTCACGGTGGCATTATAAATGTCACCGATGTTAGGAAATTCAACAAAAATCAGCCATAAATCAACATAAATCAGAGTCATGACATTTTCTGGAGACGTTAGTCACTAAATGAGGTATCTGAGACACTCATTGTCTGCTATTTTTTATCATGCCAGAGCCAAGGATTCTTTGGTTTAAAAAGCTAAACCGTTTCCCATTCAATGTCAATTGGAAACCAACCCAGGTGTCATATCATTTTGGCCACTGATTGGGAGTGTGGCGCTAGTTCAACATTTTCATCAGATTACTCTGATGAAGAAGACAACTTTGTCCTTCAGCTGTCACTGAATTAGCAGGCAAGCTCAACGCCATTTCTTACAAGGATCCGGTTCACTGTTTCAGTTCAAATGAACACATTCTACAAAGGTATTTATATACAGTACAGTGGTGTTACCCTATGTTGGCTAGCGTCAGGTATAACATTAGCTGATGCTAGCTAACTTGAATATAGTGTTTGTTGATAGGTTAACTGGTTGTCATGTTTGATAGAAAAATACAATTTACAAGAACACATTGTTCTGCCCATACTGCATGAGCTGAGGCAGAAGATGCAGAGTCTAGGACGTGTCTTTGGCTGATTTCCCTGGAGTTGATGATAGAGAAATTACCAGAGTGGCTCAGTGCTATGCAAGTTAGTGTTCTTGATGATTGCGTGATGAGTCAATAGTCGATATGCTTAGCTGATGCTCACACTTCCTTTGTACAGCAGTGTTTCCACATTCACTGAAAGAGCAATAGTTCAGTGTCCACATTTAGTCATTCAAGTGTATTTCTTTATTTTTCATAATTTCTACATTGTAGGATAATAGTGATGACATCGAAACTATTGAAATAACACATGGAATCACGTGGTAACCAAAACAAGTGTTAAACTGCTCAGAATACATTTGTTTAAAATAGCCACCCTTTACCTTGATGACAGCATTGCAAACTCTTTGCATTCTCTCAACATGCTTCGTGTGGTAGTCACCCGGAAATGCATTTTAATTAAAAGGTGTAAAAGTTAGTGTCATGGAATTTCTTGAACTGATGTATTCTTAATTCTATGAATGTATAAAGGAATTACTTGTTTTAGTATTGGGTTCATGAAATGGTACTGAGTCCCCATATTTAGATAAGAAAAGGAATGTGGGAGAGGGGGATCTGGTCCCTGTCTATTTGTTTATGGTCATCATTGAATGGTATCAGTAGATAATTGGGTCCCCTGTCAATCTGTCTATCTCTTTAAACCATCAGTGTATCTGTTCTTTGTCCAGATGGTGTGTGTCCCTTCTGAGTTGAATAGGTTGCCTACAGTGTCCTTAGTTCCCTGGGTTAAAGTGGTAGGACAGTCTGCCCATTTGGGTAAACACTTAGAACAGGATAGAGGAAGACACACAAACAGGGTCAGAAAGGGATAAGGAACATGATGTTGTCTTACAGGATGAATATGCAGATTTATATCCCCACCCCTGTTACTGTATAAGTACTGGTGATTGTTCTGTGTTACTTTAGAGATGACTCACAGTTTATTCTGTGAACTTTGACTCTTCTGTCTATTTGCAAATAAACTGCAAATTGTGCCAAGAGAATTTTGTCTCTGTACCTACAGTTCTAATCAGTTCTAATCGATGGAATTACCATCATAATTCAAAGTTAATTTGTGGAATAATTTTCCTTCATATATGACAGCATTCCTGAACAGGGGCCAATGTCGCATGTCATTTTCAAAATTGGAGAACTGCGAATCGCATTGCTACAGCTTTGAATGACATTGCTCCCCTGAATTTTGCTATCTGAAGTTGTGAGATACTACTTTCTGGAGTAGAATGATGCCATGACTCAGAAGATGAATCGGACGACATGAGGAAATCCCAGACTTTGATACTGTTCAAAATGTTCAGGCAAAATTGAGGCATTTCATTGCACTGCCAATGGTAGAAAGAAAATGCTAGCTTCTCTTGTGTAAAACAACTGTCCACGGATTACATTTACAAGAAAAGGACAACCATGGCAGTTATGATAGCGACAAAGAAAGATGCATAGATTCTTGGAGTATTGAATGCCTTGAGTGTGAACGGTAGCGAAGAGACACGTGGTAAACAAGGTCAACATACTAAACGCAAACAACAAAAGACTTTGTTTGTAATCAGAGGATATATAATTTTTTTCAGTCTGCCGCGAAACATTCCGACATGTTTGCAAACTAGCTACAGATAATTCCTTTTCAAAAAGTTGTCGAAGTCGTTTGTATTGCTAGTTATCTAGCTATAGCTACTGACGTTGCTGTTAATGTTAGTTAGCTAGGTAACAACATTAACTTACCAGCTAGCTAACATTTCCTGGTTTCTAGCTTGTGTGTGATTATGCTTAGCTATTATGTTTGCACAGTAACTGACGTGTATGAATGTATGCTTGTTTATGTTTAGAATACAACAGACAACCTTTTGATCTGTATACAGGAAGTAACGTTCATTCAAAGCGCAACAGTAATTAGCCAATGGGCTTACAGTACTGGGATGTGTATTCTACCAGGGATGTCTGTAAGTAGAGGTACGACTGAAAGCTTCTTTGAGATTGAGGTCTGTAACATCATGAACAACAGACTATCAAATGCTGCAGTAAATAAATGAATTACTCTCTCCCTTGATGACCGGGTACGCGATCATTATTTCAACCACTATACAAAACGGCTGATTTCCAACAAGTCTCATAAATTGGCAATTAACTGCACCTCAGATTGTAGCCCAAATGAAAGCTTCATAGTGGTCAAGTAAAAGACACATCTCAACATCAACTGTTCAGAGGAGACTGTGTGAATCAAGCTATTTGAACAAGGAGAGTGGTGCTGCAGCCTCACATAACCTGGCTTCTGCAATCACCAGATCTCAATCCAATTGAGATGTTTTGGGAAGAGTTGGACCGCAGAGTGAAGGAAATGCAGCCACCAAATGCTTAGCATATGTGGAAACTCCTTCAAGACTGTTGGAAAAGCATTACAGGTGACTACCATATAAAGCCGGTAGAAAGAATGCCAAGAGTGTACAAAGCTGTCATCAAGGCAAAGGGTGGCTACTTTGAAGAATCTAAAATATAAATGTATTTTGATTTGTTTAACACTATTGGTTACTACATGATTCCATACATTATATTTGTTTTGATTTCTTCACTATTATTCTAGATTGTGGAAAATAGTAAAGATAAAGGAATACCCTTGAATGAGTAGGTGTGTACAACATTTTTGCTAGTACTGTACATGTTTTGTCCCAATGACTTCTTGACTGGCTACTCTTTGTTTCAGTATTTTCACATGTCAGGGAGACAAAGCAATTGAGCTTAGCCTATGGTGTCGTTGCTTAGATCACAGCTCATTAGTGATGTATAGAGTACATAGAGTTCAAGTCGGATGTTTACATGCATCTTACCCAAATACATTTAAACTCTGTTGTTCACAATTGCTGACATTTAGTCCTAGTAAAAATGTCCTGTTTGGTCAGTTAGGATCACCACTTCATTTTTAGAATGTGAAATGTCCGAATTATAGTAGAAATAATGATTTATTTCAGCTTTTATTTCTTTCATCACATTCCCAAAGAGTCTGAAGTTTACATACACTCACATACACAGTATTTGGTAGCGTTGCCTTTAAATTGTTTGACTTGGGTCAAATGTTTCAGGTAGCCTTCTACAAGCTTCCCACAATAACTTGGGTGAATCTAGGATGCGCCCACGCCACGTGTCCCAGATTCATGAAACGTGTTCCCTAAGTCCATCTCCTCACAAGAAACATTTTTGCCAATGGAACTCAAAGTCCGCCACAGGTCTACAATATTGATCTTTAGCGCTATGAATGTAATCAAGCCCTAAGTTACACATGGTCAATTGTGAAATTAAAATGAGAGAAAGTTCTATAACATAAGTTTTCAATTTTCCTGTGTTTTGGTGTGTGTATGGGTGTTTGATCCTTATTCGGGGGTCACAGCCATGATCTAAGGGTGAAATATAATTCTACCAAACTTGATTTATTCAGTGGTACAGAGGTGAATGTTAATTTGTTCTCATTTGTAATGATGTATTTCCACTAGAGATGTATCCCTGTATTTAATAAAGGCTCAGACGTTTGTTTCCACAACATATATGCCGGCATGCGCAGAGCTGCTTTAACTTCGGGCCAAGCACAGGCCACTAGGACTTTCAGCAATGTATTTACATATCAATGTGCTTAAACAACAAGAACCATTATTTGATTTGAACATTCTTGATCCTGCCAGCTCTCTAATTGTCACACCCCAAGCTTAAACACTTTAGCTTGCAATAACATTAAACATTAACGACTTCCTGGTGTGGGGGTAAGTTCTAATGAAAATGCACAAAGTGATATCTATTTGTTTTTGGTTGATTGATGTTGTATCAGTTTGAGATATTAGGCTTGTACGTTGTTTCAGTCCTGGTATTGGTTAGGAGAAATTGGTTAGTTATTTTTCATACATATAAAATAATGATGGTTTCTGAAGTTTTATTGAAAGTTTTCCGTTGGGAACCAATTTTCCTTTTTTTCCCTTTTTTTCTATAGCAGCCATTCTTTTGTGCTAATTACTGTAACTTTCACATTCCAAATACACATTGTTCTGGGCTCACCTCATTATATTTACTAATCTAATAGTTTGGCTATTGAACTGTTTTAAAATGGTCTATCAAGCATTTTTACTTTTAAGACACTCAGGGGTATCAGAAACACTAAATTAGACAACATTTTAGGGCTATGACTTACGGTAATAGAAATGCATCAGAGTGGTTTTGGGAAGTTCATAAACACTTCAGGAAGGATCAGGTATTATTTGAAGATCTTTGCTATAATTAATTGTTTGTAAAGACAAGATATGATGTAAAAGATATTGCCACAGTCCCTGCTGGGAGTAGGAACTAAAGATGCGTTTGATAATTTCATTTAAGGGGTCCTTACAGCTACAGTAATAGCCAACACAGCATCGCAGGAATTATGTACATATGTAACTATTTAGGAAAATGTGATAATGTTCAGTATGAACATATCAGCAGAGTTACTACGTTCAATATCAACATATGTCAGTGCTATTGGTCCTTAATGACTCACAATTATGTTCAGTGTCGCCATATGATAAATGCCATTTACCTACTATCAAAAAACAGCTTTTGTCTTTCCAAGGGGATTGTGGTTGGGATGGTGGATGGCATTTCCGCAACCGTCTTTCAGTACATTGGTTGCAAGATTGATTCCAACGAGAGGTGGGACATCTTTTTAGTTGGTGAATTGTGTTCATTGGACAGGCATTTTTCTGTTTTTGTAACATTCCCCTCAACCCTTTACAAAATAGTTCCATATGGACGTAATTCCTGAGGCACGGATCCAAATAGCTAGAACAGTTAAAAATATATATAAATAAAGTAGAAAGTGTTCTAACAAATAAATAACAGATATTGGAGATTACCTGCAAAACCATGGGTCTTTGAACTAAGCAGAAGATTCCAGACAAATCATTTGTAATCCATTTGACTTTAGGCCTATTCAGACCACAATTGTCATGACAACAATTTAAAAAGTTGACGCCATCTATCTCACCTATAATGACACACATTTTATAATACATTTTTGTTATTTGACATATCAAATGAAAAGCTTGTCTAATACGTAAAATTGTGTTACTGAACAAACATCCAAATGAAGCAGTGTTCCACATAGCCAGAGTGTTTTTTGGACTAAACGGACTGAATTTCTTATGTTTGACAGTCATGGAAAGTAGCATACCAACAATGTAGCTGAGGGAGACGTTTAACTTAATGTTACATGCATGGGAATAGGATTGAGAATAAACTGGGCAGCACACATGATGCTGAATATGTTTCAATGCAGCAGATGACAGTGATTGTTACACCAAAACCTTGCTAGTTAACATGAGTTTTGACAAATTCTTCTACCGCCAGCAAGTGCAATTTGTACAGTTTATGGTAAAAAAATTTACTGACAGGTAAGACGGACTAATATTCAATGTTTTTGGGGAGTATGATTACAACTTCATGAAGCAAACCTTGCAACAAGCCTTGTTTATCTATCATTGTTGATTATTTCCGGCTTTAATTGAAGATATTTATTCATTCAACACAAACTCTTATGTATCAGTGGGATTGGCACTAGACAAAGGTTCTTACAGATTGTTAAAACTTGCCATTAAATTGACTCAAAAGGCAGCTCATTGAAGTGTTATTGGAAATGTGCTATTCTGTACCTTAAACTGTATACCACATATTGTTCACACTTATGTAAAACATGTATTTTAATTGGGTTGACAGTGAGTGATGCTTTCATAGTTTAAAACATGTTATTAGATACAATTCAGGGCAACATAATATTAGGCAATACAACTGGCTAAAATAATCAGAAATCAAAGGTTTACCCATTCAATCTAAGGCTATCAGGTTCTTGAAGGACCCTTCAGTATAAAGCTATTCTGGTCTAAGATTCCTGAAGGACCCTTCAATATAAGGCTATTTCAGTGCAGCATGACGTCATTGACAAAACAGAGAAGGAAATAAATAAGCTGTCTTAGGCTAAGACGATCCACATGCTTTCCTTGTTTGTTTTCATGATCCGTCTAAAATGTGCAGCTTTGAGGTGGTTTACAGTACCTTTCTGTCTTCCAGCTGTTGACAGCATTTGATATGCTGTCAACTTGTCCAAATGCATAATATTCTCAAAGAACATGATTAAAGTTCTTGTTTTTGTCTGGAGGTTCTCATTTGTAGTTTTGGTTCTACATATTGCTTACAGACAGTAGGGTTTATCACAGGTTTCATGTCTTTGACTGTCTCTGACCACATCTCCCTACAGCAGGGCTATTCAACTCTGGTCCCTGAGGGCCGAAACACTTCTTGTTGTCATTCTGTCCTTTGATTCAGGGACTGATTCAGACCTGGGAAATTTGTGGCGCTTTTCCACTGCATGGTACTGGCTCAACTCTACTCGCCTCGCCTCTACTCACTTTGGGAGATTTTCCACCACTTAGTACCAGATTGACTCGGCTCTACACACCTCGGTTCGTTTTCCACTGCAGATAGTACCCGGTATCCGCCCATAGTGACATCACAGGAAAACTGCCGCGATGCCATTTCCATTGCGACACACAAGGGAACAACAATGAAGGATATCGTACAACTATTTAAACCAGATACTGGCGAAAAGCCGGCATTTGCCAACTAACGTAAAACCCAGCAGTGAACAGAAAAATCTATTGAATGAACTCCATCAGTTTTCTTTTAAATTGACAAGCTTTGAATGTAAAGTGGCAAATCAAAAGTGAACTAAATCTGGATAACATGGTCATAGACCCTGTTTGAAAACAGCAAAAAAAATATATGAATAGAATTATCGCCCTGCAGTATAAAAGATGACAACTGCAATGTTCTGTTAGAATTAAGTGTATACACCTAACAACTCAACACCAACACACTTAAAACAACCTACATTACCCCTCCATCTCGATTAAAAGGTATGAATAATTGCCGGCTATAATACCACGGCGACTGACTCGAGAGTATTCTACCGTACACAAGGCAGCGTTTATACCGGTAGTAGCGAGAAAACATGCATGAGCAGTAACTTTTGTTTTTATACATTGCAGACTGCAAAAATGGTTAGAAAGCTTGGAAGGCTGCTTCTGTTTGGCTTGACAATAATACTTTGACCAGTGCAATGTATGCCAGTTAGCCTATAGAAAAAAACCCAGAGGAGGAAATAGACAAGATTCTTTTGTAGGTTACAAAAATGGTGGGTCTCTCACAGGGATAATTAAGCCATTTCAATGCAAAGACTACTGGGACAGACCCGCAAAGACGTGCCATTCTCGTCTCAAAACCGTTCTCTGACACTGGACGGCTAACAGCAGAACAGCTTGTTTTGCTTTGCTGCACGCTTTGAGTCGCTCTTGTCCAATCAGAAGTCTTCCGTGTTTTCATGTCACCTATTCGTATCGCCTCAGCTCCCTTGGAAACTCGACGGAGCAGGTACTAAAAAAAGTATCTGGTACCAGGTACTATCCTAACTTTTGGCCAGTGGAAAAGCAAGAAAGGTGAGGCGTGTTGAGCCGAGTCGAGCTGGTACCATGCAGTGCAAAAGCTCCTAAAATGAGTAGAGGCGAGGCGAGTAGAGTTGAGCTGGTACCATGCAGTGGAAAAGCACTTATAAGTGAGTGAAATTTAAACTATCAGGTAGAACCATAAAAAAGAAGTGCTTCATCCCTCCAGGACAGGACAGGAGTTAAATAGCCCTGCCCAACACTATAATGACTTCATCCTGTGCATCTCCTGGGCAGCTTAATTATTCCTTCTGTGGCCATTCTTTGGATAACTTCCATCTCAAAATCGGCATTGTGCACCCCAGTTCTTCGAAATGCGCCACCATACTTGTTGTCCTCCCAGTAGTGGTGCCAGTTCCCTTGCTGGTCAGCACCGTAGCCAAATACAGAAACCTGCAGGCCAGCAATGTTTATCGTTACAATTGATAGCAGTCATTTACCTTCAGCCTAGCTTCTCCTACTAAAGATACATGGTTGCTTTCAAAGAGTACTCACCTCATCGCAAATGTGCAGGGCAAATACAATAGCCAGCATACCCGTAGATGGGTATCTGCCATGGTGCTCCGTCCACTGGTCATGGGTGTACTTAAAGAAGGCTGGATTCACCACTATTACCTGCAAATGAAAGGGTGAGTAGCTGTAATAACATAAAAAGTATCAACATTCATTTACAGCACGGACTCCCATACAATTGTTTGACTGACAATAAAAAAGTTGATGTCTTTAATAACAGTTTTAATTGTTAAAGATGCAGTCTGGGACTTACATATTCAGAGGTGTTATTTTTTATGTGCATAATCTTTAAGTAGAAAAACTATCATCCCTCAGTTAGCTATGAAATTCCATGGTATGGCCATAACATTATGACCACAGACAGGTGAAGTGAATAACACTGATAATCTCGCTATCGTGGCACCTGTCAGTGGGTGGGATATATTAGGCAGAAAATGAAAATTCTGTCCTCAAAGTTGATGTGTTAGAAGCAGGAAAAATGGGCAAGCGTAAGGATCTGAGCGACTTTGAGAAGGGCCTAATTGTGATGGCTAGGCGACTGGGTCAGAGCATCTCCAAAACTGCAGCCCTTGTGGGGTGTTCCCGGTCTGCAGTGGTCAGTACCAAAAGTATCATTAGTATGAAAAGCGGTCCAAGGAAGGAAAAGCAGTTAACTGGCGACAGGGTCATGGGCAGCCAAGGCTCATTGATGCATGTCAGGAGCGAAGGCTGGCCCGTGTGTTCGTATCCAACAGATTAGCTACTGTTTGCTAAAAAAGTTAATGCTGGTACTGATAAAAAGGTGTCAGAACACACAGTGCATCGCAGTTTGTTGTGTAGGGGCTATGTAGCCTCAATCCAGTCAGGGTGTCCATGCTGACCCCTGTCTACTGCCAAAAGTGCCTACAATGGGCATGTGAGCATCAGAACAGGACCATGAAGCAATGGAAGAAGGTGGCCTGGTCTGATGAATCACGGTTCTTTTTACATCACGTGGATGGCCGTGTGCGTGTGCGTCGCTTACCTGGAGAACACATGGTACCAGGATGCACTATGGGAAGAAGGCAAGCCGGCGGAGGCGGTGTGATGCTTTGGGCAATGTTCTGCTGGGAAACCTTTGGTCCTGCCATTCATGTGGATGTTACTTTGACATGTACCACCTACCTAAGCATTGTTGCAGACCATATACACCCTTTCAACGGTATTCCCTGATGACATTAGCCTCTCCCCCCTATTGTGTAGGGGGGCCCACACAATATTAGGCAGGTGGTCATAATGTTATGGCTGATTGGCGTATGTCATGGAGCTCCGTCCCCTAGACGGCTACGCTCCTATTGGTTTACCCCGCCACGTACACGGCCGTCAATGAAAATTAATTATGCACATAGCTCAGCCAACTGGGGCATGCCTGCCCCTATATACCTGAGCGCACCCTACAGTCAGCCTCCCTTTTTTCTTCAGCTAGTCTGAACGCCACTTCGAAGATTGCACACCTTGACAACTCAACACTGCCGGTTATTCTTTATACCAGCGTCATCAACACCATGAAGAAGTTTTTTGACGCCGCCTGCCGCTGTTCCACCTTGGGTGCCGGAAAGGACACACATACTTCCTGTGTGTCTTGCTTAGGCCCCAAGCATGCACGGGATGGCCTCGCTGATACTCCGGCATATTCCAGCTGCGCTGTGCTGCCTCTCTCTGTTCGCACAGATAGAGGAAAGTACTTCGAGGAAGAGGTTGACATCGATGTCGCCTGTGGATCGTCCTCTGGGGAAGACGCTTCGGATTACGGCCTCGGGGATAGGGAAGAGAGCCCTTCTCAGGGCTTAACTCCCCTGACCCAGGTTACCCCGCCTCTTCCCCCCATGGAGACAGAGGGCGGGTGGTTTCCTCTCAAAACAACAAAAGATGACGATGATGGTGACAACGACCTCTCTTCACTCGCTTCATGTGCCAGGCCTCCCCTATGTGTAGAGTTCTCTGGCATGGTTGAGAAAGCTGCGTTGCGCCTTGGGATTCCCCTCCTCCATCTACCTCCCCCTAGAAGCCACTCGTTCATGTCTCACAGGCTGTGGGCTGAACATGTGCGGGAGATTGAGGTGCCGGCTGCAGAAGTCCCCGGACTGGCAGATTATAGCCGCGTTTCCATCAAAAGTAACCAGAACTTTAAGTCCCAGGAACTACTTTTCAAGGAACTAAAAGGTTCCTTCTGCCTATTGTTGTATTCTTTTCCACCGTGGTCTAAAGACATGCGAAGATAAGGCAAATTAGTCCGCTGACGTATGTTCTTAATCTGACGTACACCATACACTGCGTGCACAATTATTAGGCAAATCGTATTCCTCAAGATTTATTTTATTGTTGAACAAACACAATGCAGTCAGTCAATCCAAAACATAATTGAACCTCAAACCTGAATGTTTAACAAAGGAAAAGTGAGTTTTGATCTTTCTCAAGGGAATACATAAGAGTGCAGAATTATTAGGCAACAATTGGTGTGCAGAATTATTAGGCAACTAATTAAAAAAATTCTCACAACTCACATGTTTATTCTCAATTTTTTAAGTGTGACAAATAAGTAACACAAAATTACAATTAATTAAAAAAATAATATCAAAAAAATAATCAAATATTATATTCAGTGACCAATATAACCACCCTTCTTTTCAATAACTGCCATGAACCTTCCATCCAGGGAGTCTGTCAGATTCTTGATCTTTTCACGATCAACTTTCACTGAAGCAACAACCACAGCCTCCCAAATGCTGTTCAAAGAGGTGTATTGTCTTCCCAGATTGTAAGTCTCACATTTGAAAAGGGCCCACAAATTCTCAATAGGATTTAAGTCAGGAGAGGAAGGGGGCCAGGTCATTATTCGGGCATCTTTGTGGCCCTTGCTGGCTAGCCAAGCAGTGGAGTACTTGGATGCATGTGATGGAGCATTGTCCTGCATGAAGATCATGGCCTTCTTGAATGCTGAAGACTTCTTCCTGTACCACTGTTTGAAGAAAGTATCTTCCAGAAACTGGCAGTAGATTTGGGAGTTGAGTTTCAGTCCAACTTTAACCCGAAAAGGTCCAACTACCTCATCCAAAATGATAGCAGCCCATACCAGTACCCCTCCACCACCTGGCTGGCGCCTGACTGAAGTGGTGACGTGTGTCCATTAGTGATCCAGCCACAGGCCCATTCATCTGGTCCATCAAGAGTCACTCTCATTTCATCTCTTCATAAAAGCTTTGAAAAATCTGTCTTCAGGTATTTCTTTGCCCAATCTATACTGTACATTTCAAATTTTATTCAGTGGTGGTCGTGTTTCAGCCTTCTTGACCGTGGCTATGTCTTTGAGCACTTGACACCTTGTACTTCTGGACACTCCAGGTAGGTTGCAGTTCTGGAATATGATGGCACTGGAGGATAATGGGTTCCTGTAGATTCATTGGTTCTGTAGTTTAATTCTTCTCAAGTCTTTTGCAGTCAATTTGCGTCTTTTCTTCTCCATGCGTTTTTTGCACCCCAGTTGACTATTCGCAACAAAACCTTTGATTGTCTGGTGGTCACGCCTCAATAGTTTAGCTATTTCAAGAGTGTTGCATCCGTCTGAAAAGCATTTTACAATTTCTGACTTTTCAGTGTCAGTTAAATCTCTTTTTTGGCCCATTTTACCTGAGGTCATGAAGCTGCCTAATAATTATGCACACCTTGATATTAGGTGTTATTCACTGTTGCCACACCCTCCCTCATTACACCAATACATTTTACCTGAAAATGATTCAATCCAATGAGCATTCAAGTTTATATGGTTGGAGTTGGAAAATGTGCATAGAAAATGATATAATCAGAATACTCACTTGCCTAATAATTGTGCACGTAGTGTACAAAGTGACAGACAGGCATCTTTATAATTTATGCGACACTGCAACAGCAAGTTGTACTGCTGTTGATCGTTATTTATTGGTTTGCAAATGTGGTCATGTAGTCAACGGTGGAAAAGAGACGAGCAGTAGTAGCAAAGTGGATTCAAAATGCCCAAAATTCTAGACTAAAAGCAAGTAAACGGATATTGCAGAGATTGACCGTGAGATGACAGATGGATTCACGCCATCGCTCATAAACATTTTTTGTTCTTTATCTGTTGTGATTTAATAAATATTTCAGCTGTAAGCGAGACAGTCTGTGGGAGTTCTTTTTTCAGATTTACACAAACAGCCACTATACACACATTTGGTTATACAACAATTTATTTATCTGCAAAAATGTAAAATACAAATGTGCAAAACACAGCTATAAATAAATACTAACAACTTGTTTTAATTTTTTAAGCTTCTCCCGGCACTGTTTCCTGGTGTGAATAATGCAGGATATTTTCGCGTACACCTTATCATTATGGATCGCCATTTCCAATTCCAGCTGGATTCCTCAGCATGAACACTCAATAAAAGGCCTGGACTTCGTCGTCGGTGGTGTTAATGTGAATGGATAATGCATGCTGGTTCTCATCGTTTTGGAGTTCATCATATCAAATG
This sequence comes from Esox masquinongy, assembly GCA_016801175.1. Classification (NCBI taxonomy): domain Eukaryota; kingdom Metazoa; phylum Chordata; class Actinopteri; order Esociformes; family Esocidae; genus Esox; species Esox masquinongy. The sequence goes on from JACXGI010003697.1 coordinate 52,070, forward strand.
CACTTTTAGGTTGCTGTCTGAATAAAAGACATGTCTGCTACACATGAGAAACGAGTGCACAATAAGCTCCCTGGTCATTTAAATTTTCCACCCAGCTTTTGTGTCATGCCTCTAAATACAACACAAACAATAGGGTTCGGAGACCAATCACGTTTTGAAATTAGTGCGGAGTTAAAATGAAATTAGGAGGTCAAAAGAAATGTTGAAGGAGCATTTAACTACTGGCACCAAATCTAGAAATGCTTCAGAAGGCAATATCTGGGTAATCACATTTAGCAGCGTAGGTAGCTTTTTTAAGTTTTCAGACTGATTCTGGACTTAAGTGTTCTGAACGAATGTATGGCCCAATGGCCATTTCGCAACGTCTTACGAAACGTCTGTTGGAATATATCCTTCCCAGCGATTTCTGCATAAACATAGATCTGAAGGATGCTTACTTTCATGTACCAATTGTTCCTTGGCACAGGAATTTCTTCTGTTTTACCTTTCAAGGCACGCATACAAATACAGTGCCAGTCGGATACGCTCTGAACCTGTGCACGTTCTCCAAGTGTGTGGAGGCGGCACTGGAGCGTTACGCAGACAGGGAATCAGAGAGCTGGCCTATCTGGATGACTTACTGATCCTGGCCTCATCAGTGGAGCTGACAGCCCACGGCTGACAGCTCATTCAGGACCCAAGTCAGCTCGCTGAGGGCTGTCTGCTGGCATCATTCGCACTATCCAGGGCACTGGAGCCAGCTCTACCTCCAAACAATACTCTGGTAGTTGGTCTATGTTTGTGACTTGGGGCGTCAGGTCATCATTGGACCCTGTCTGTTGCCCTGTGGAGGAGATACTCTCTTTTTTACATCTCTTTGACATGCAGCGGTCGCCTTCCACTATCAAGGGATATGTGTCGGCGATTTCTGATCGCCATGAAGAATTTGGTGGTAATACTGTGTTCAGTCATTCCCTAGTTTGAAGTTTCCTCATTGGCACCCGCCACCTGCGTCCTGTGGCCAGAGTCGGCGCACCTCAGTGGGACCTGCCCACAGTACTGTGAACACTTTGCGATCCACCCTTTGAGCCGCTGGATCGAAGCTTGCTGAAACTTCTTTCTATTAAGACGGCACTGCTTTTGGCACTGTGTTCGGCCAAGCGCGTGAAGTGATCTCTGCGCTCACCACGTGTCATGGCTGTCTGCTTATAAATGTTGATTTAAGCAGAGTGGTTTTACGGCCGAACCCGGTGATTGTGCTTAAGATCATTACGAGTTCTTATTAGTCTCGTGTGATCGAACTACGAGCCTTCTTTCCCCCGCCGCACCAGGATGATGGTGAGGAGTAGCTCCACCGATTGTGCCCCGTACATGCTTTGGCACAGTGGGAGCACACAGGGAGAACTGGAGTCTCACCAGCTGTTTGGGCGCCACGGCACTTCCTGGCTAGGTTGGCCACTTTCTAAACAGTGCCTGTCTCACTGGCTCTATGACTGTACTGTTTTAGCCTATGAGTAATCTGGATCGCAGGTCCACGAACAGTGATCGCATCGATGAAGAGCCCCTGCAACAGTAAGTCTTCCTCTTTTGTTGTGTTGTAGTGTCTTCCGCCATCGACCCTTTTTTGTCCGGCTGGCGTCTGTTTTTGTCATAGCCCAGTTGGTCTAGCAGGATCGTTCCCGACTCTCAATTCTGGGACCCGGGTTTGTCTCCCCGCTGGTGAGTTTTTTCTTATGTCACTTTAGTCTTCCCCTTGCGGTTGCAAGTGTTTCTTAATGCTCTGACTGTTTTGTGTGGTCGCTTAGCATTACTGTTGGTTTCATTATTGCTTATGTGTACCATGGCTTACACACTTCTACCTCCCTCCTGCTGTGGTAGTATTCGGATGGGTGTGCTTGTGCGCTCTAGGGCTGGGGAAACACCTCTCTCGAGTGAGGCTTGACCTATGCGTGCCCCGTCAGGCTTTTTTCCTATTATTAGGGGTCTGGCAGGGAGTACATCCTGGCTTGCTCGCTCCGCAATTAACCAACAGGAGCGTAACCCTCTAGGGGGTGGAATTCCACGACGTATAACGTTAGTTACCAGGAATGTTACTCCGGTTATATGAGTGGAGCGGAGCCCCCTAGAATTTGTGCCCTGCCTCCCCCCGTGCTTTCTAGCTGAAGAAAGTTACCGTGAAGCTGATTGTAGGATGCGCTCAGGTATAAAGGGGTTGGCGTGCCCCGGTTGGCTGAGCTATGTGCATAATTAATTTTCACTGGTGGCAGCGAGGTAAACCAATAGGAGCGTAGCCCTCTAGGGGGCTCTGTTCCACTCATATAACCAGTGTTACATTCCCAGTAACTTACGGTTTGAAATTAATTTGAAAGGTTTGGGAAGTTCAGGAAAACATCAGGGAAGATAATCAATCAATAATTGTTTTCTGGTAGAGTAACAAGTAAATATAATGCTCCATGGTACTACCAGTATCACTCATGTACTGTGTAAAAAGTAAATGGTCTGAGAATCAATCAGGGGTCACTGCGGGGCCCCTTTTTGTACTTGAAGAAATTCAGATTAACGGCCTGAGTCCACAAGATTTTGGAATCTACGGCATTAACTAGGTCATTTACCACTAAAGTGGTTGCGGTGATAGCCCTGTGTCATGGACTTAATCAAGACTGGTATTTATCCAGATTACAATTCTCAGTCAAAAAAGTGTGAAATTGTGCATTTGAGTGGTACTCAAGAATTTTAACTAGACAAGTTAACTTTGAAATAGGACGATAACATATTTAAGTGTGTGGAAAGCAGCGTACTGTCTGTTGCTTTTCAGTATTGCTACTACCTCCACCTTTATGCAATGGCAGCACATATATTGCTTTCCACATTATTCTAATGGATTGCCAGTCCTTATCAGTGTGTTTTTCTGGCCTTAGCCTAGGCAGCATCTCTGCTATGAATTAATTCAGCTAGCTCAGTTGTGAACCAGGGGTAGGTCCCATTCCAAACCCTAGTATTTTTTTAACTGGGCATGCTTATCTGCAATGGTATTAAAAACATGTACAAAATAACATAAATCTAGTTTAGGATCAGAGATATCTGAGACAATGCCAAAAATGCTTGCTCATTAAAAAATGTAAAAATTCCTTTTGATAATAAAACAAGACTTCGATTTATGCATCTTAACATTTCTAATACACACAATTGGACAATGATGACTAATGTCGAGTGAAAAACCACCACTAAAAGTTACCTCTCAGGTGCCTTTGTTAAAATTAGATCAATCCATGTGCATTTTTCTGGATCCTTTATTACAGTTTTTCTCAATTACTTACACACATTTTGTGAAAGTATGGCTAATTTTCTCAAAACTCTAAACACAAATACAAAAACTCCACTAATCTCTTGCAAAAGCAAATACTGCATTCAAAACAGTCTTGTGTGTCTTTAAATGACACACACACACACACACACACACCATCAAGTGAATAGACATTTCTAAGAACCAATTGAACACTGATGTGCTCAGTGGAAAAGACTATGATGAGTGGAAAACACTTCTATGATAATCTTATCAGTAGGCCTTTTGTAATTTCAGTGTTACACTACATACTGTACATACAGCCTGTTGTAAACTATTGTTTTTACAGTTTTTTATGATTGCTTACACACTAAAATTTAAAATAACACACAATTAGGGAAACTTGACACTCAAGGAGCAAAACCTCAGTCCAGATAAGCACAACTATAAGCACATTCTCAGTGGCCGTCAGCTGTACAGACACTTAGGTGCTAAAATGTAAACTCACCATTCAGATGAAAGTACTATAAAAAGGCAACAGGTGAGTTTACAACAAAATGGAAGACAACATTGAGAGGAAGAAACATCATTGGCCAGAGATATTTTGAATGTCCAGGCCAACGGGGTGGTAACATCACAACATGCATTGCAATCACGCAGAATGGGGTCCTCCAACGCCATGCCAACTTTGGTCCTTACAACACAGCCCACATACTCACATTTTTAGACAGATTACACAACATCATCACAGCAGAAGTCCAACTGGATGCAGAGCAGATGAGATACACTGTCATCTGGGACAATGCAACTTCCCACCAATATGCTCTGCTCCAAAACTGATTTCATCAGCATCCACAATTTTCACTCCAATACCACCCACCATACTCTCTCTTCCTTAACCCCACTGAAGAGTATTTGTGGCATGGCGGTGAAACATCTCCAGTCCTTTATCAGGAAACCCCTCATTCAAGCCATGGAGTTCGCCTGAGACCAAATTGATGCAGGGTCTGTGCAAAGATCGATTCGCCACTCAAGAAGAGGACATAGCCTGTGATGTGGACAAAGTTTTATGGCCAGATATAGCTAGGTGAAGAGATGATGCTTAGGGTTTTTTTTTTTTAATTCATGCTTTCTTTTTTGTATCCAGAATTTTTTTTGCTGTGTTTATGTACTATATTTTATTTAGAATATGTTCTGTTCTGAGGCCGTATTCACAGAATGTTTTATCTTACCACTAGAAGTCCCTAGCTAAGAGTTTCCTCTTAAAGCCTATAACTTGTCTGCGCTGCATAGTTGCATTTTCCCTGCGGCCAAGTAGCGTAGCTTTGTCACAACCTTGATCTCCGATGTTATTGGGTTTTTTTTGTTTGCTGGTGAAGTGACAGCATCCCTGAGTAGCTCTGCTATGATCATATAATACTCTTGCGATTAAGGCGATATCTTGTTAAAAGCTCAGTATCAATAAATGTTTCTAAAACTTCGACTTGATTACAAAGCGGATTGCCGGCAGCAGCCCTTTTCGGATTGTTTGTGATTTGATCTTAGTGACATAAGAGTCCTCTTGACTACCCCTAACTTTTCACAGATTTAGGAGATGATTTTAGCTCTAAAACACTTTTTGAAATACTCAGACCAAAAATGTAGGAGTGCTAAAGTTTTTTAAGAGTTAAATCAGCAAGTTTTGGAGCTACTTTTAGCCTTAAGATGTTTTGTGAATACGGCCCCTGATTTCCAGTGCAAAACGCAACCTTTGGAAATGCATTAAAAAGTAGAAATGTTAAAACTGTTTTAGACTGAGCACAGCAGTGTGTAATTGGTTCAAACAGAATCAGATCGTATGAACCATGTGTGTGTCATACAGTGACATAAATTATTGTAGAACCCTGTGTCCAAAAAGGTTGGGAAGCTGTGTAAAATTTACAAAAAAAACAGAATGTTCTTCTCAGTACCCAAACGCTTTACAGAGTATTGTTAAAAGAAGAGATGATGCAACGCAGTGGTTAACATGCCCGTCAACTTTTTTTGAAACACATTGCTGGCATCAAAATCAAAATGGGCATTTATTTTTCCAAAAACAACAACTGTACAGCCCATTACTTACTGTACAGGGTAGTTCTCACATAACTACGTAGTAGCAAAAATGTGAGTATATGGTAAGAATGATACTACGCAAAAACTACTTAGTAAACATACAGGTGATAAAAAAGCAATTTTGAAAGTATATAATTTTCATTCTTATTCGCGCTTGTGAATTTACTATTTAAATGTGACTTTATTAATTATTTTATTGCAAGTTTCTCTCACAGAATTAAGGATTTAAGAGAGAACAGAAAGCAGATGAAGCGCATTTCTCTGCTTTGTGCAAGTTTTCACCATGCAAAACACGCTTTGGGCAACTGGTTCTTGCCACACCAAAAGCTGCACTGGCATCAATCATAAATGTATGAATTGAGTATTGTGTGTAATGAATAAATCCATAGAAAGCACTTATCTGTTGGGTGTCCTACATCCCCCACCACTTCTCCCCGAAAGGCACCCACATTAATGTTTTTTTCTCCAATATGCAGGATCAAAATCACTCCAAATCTCCCAAAATGTTGTGTTGTTTCCAATTGTAGATACAAATAGGATCCATTAGCATATGGTGGAAATACAAATTAAAACTAGTCTATTTCATAATAATACCTGATTAAAAGAAAATAAATGTGGTAAATGATCATTTGTTAGCAGTTAATACTCCATAACATACCTTCACACCATCCTCGTGTTGTTCAATAGCATATTCATTCCCATACCTTGAGCGCTTTACCCTTACATACCAAAAGTTCCTAGTAAGTTCATCATCTTAAACTAGTTCTTAAACGGTACCAACACAACATTAGGAAAGAGGGCTATAACTTGAAGGGGTGTCTGTTCCCACATAGTTACAGTGTAGTAACAAGGAAAGAGGGCTATAATTTGAAGTGGTATCAGCTCCCACGTATGTACACTGTAGTTACAAGGAAAGAAAGCTGTAATTTGAAGCAGTGTCTGTTCCCACATAGTTACAGTGTAGTTACAAAGAAAAGAGGGCTGTAATTTGAAGGAGTGTCTGTTCCCACATAGTTACAGTGTAGTTACAAGGAAAGAGGGCTGTAATGTGAGGCAGTATCTGTTCCCACATTGTTACACAGTAGTTACACCTAACAAGCAAGTACGTTTGGTGTAGTCAAATGAAGCAGAGTCTGATTCACAGTAGTTAAAACACGTAACACCTAATACAAATAATTGACAATTTCAAATGAGAGGGTTTGTTCAAAATAAAAAAAAACTTTCAGAGAATTAATCAAAACCAAATCTAGATACCTGCACCTTTTGGACAGAGATATAATGACATTTAATAAACACATCTGTCAATTATAAACATTTAATTAAAACAAATAAAAACAATCACATACTATGACAAACAACAACTACAACCAATGTAATATATATACATATATACAATTGTGTTCATAAGTTTGCATACCCTAGTAGAAATTGTGAAATTCTGGCATTGATTTTGAAAATATGACTGATCAAGCAATATTCTTTAAGGATAGGGATCATATGAAGCCATTTATTATCACATAGTCGTTTGGCTCCTTTTTAAATCATAATGATAACAGAAATCACCCAAATGCCCCTAATCAAAAGTTTACATACCCTTGAATGTTTGGCCTTGTTACAGACACACAAGGTGACACGCCTCACAACCTCTGGCACACTGTAATTTGGAGTGACGAGACCAAAATAGAGTTTTATGGTCACAACCATAAGCGCTATGTTTGGAGAGGGGTAAACAAGACCTATAGTGAAAAGAATACCATCCCCACTGTGAAGCACGGTGGTGGCTCACTGATGTTTTGGGGGTGTGTGAGCTCCAAAGGCATGGGGAATGTTGTGAAAATTGATGGCAAGATGAATGCAGCATGTTATCAGAAAATACTGGCAGACAATTTGCATTACTCTGCACGAAAGCTGTGCATGGGACATTCTTGGACTATCCAGCATGACAATGACCCTAAGCACAAGGCCAAGTTGACCCTCCAGTGGTTACAGCAGAAAAAGGTGAAGGTTCTGGAGTGGGCATCACAGTCTCCTGACCTTAATATCATCGAGCCACTCAGGGGAGATCTCAAACCTGCGGTTCATGCAAGACGACCCAAGACTTTGCATGACCTGGAGGCATTCTGCCAAGACGAATGGGCAGCTATACCACCTGCAAGAATTCGGGGCCTCATAGACAACCATTACAAAAGACTGCACGCTGTCATTGATGCTAAAGGGGGCAATACACATTATTAAGAACTAAGGGTATGCAGATTTTTGAACAGGGGTCATTTAATTTTTTTCTTTGTTGCCATGTTTTGTTTTATGATTGTGCCATTCAGTTATAACCTACAGTTCAATATGAATCCCATAAGAAATAAAAGAAATGTGTTTTGCCTGCACAATCATGTTTTCTTTAAAAATTGTACATATACAGGTGCTGGTCATATAATTAGAATATAATCAAAAAGTTGATTTATTTCAGTAATTCCATTCAAAAAGTGAAACTTGTATAATGTATACATTCATTCCACACAGACTGATATATTTCGAGTGTTTATTCCTTTTAATTTTGATGATTATAACTGACAACTAATGAAAACCCCAAATTCAGTATCTCAGAAAATTAGAATATTGTGAAAAGGTTCAATATTGAAGACACCTGGTGCCACACTCTAATCAGCTAATTAACTCAAAACACCTGCAAAGGCCTTTAAATGGTCTCTCAGTCTAGTTCTGTAGGCTACACAA
>JACXGI010003698.1:0-26311 GCA_016801175.1 Esox masquinongy
TGCTCGCTCTGGAAGTGCCTCTGCAAATTGTACTCTTTAAAAACTGCGACGTTAGCTTAACATATTAAGCAAGTTGCTTTACCTGTGACATCTACAAATAAATATTTTCCTGTCAATTCTTTTTTAAATACCCTGCTTTCGTTATCAACTTTTCTTAGGCTCATTTCCAGAGATCGCTAGCCATCAATTGCGTATAGTATGTACAAATGATAACTTCCGCGCGTGGATTGTGGTGCTGGCCCCTACGTATCTTAGCAACGCAAATATCTAGTTTCAACTTAAAGGTATTTTAAACAGACAGTATGATACTGCTGTACTTTTTACTGGGAGTGCCACGGGACTTTTAATTTATAAATAAATAAATATGCAGCAGTAAATAAACTAACGTAATCTGCGGACCTCGCCAGGTATTTTTTTATTTTGTATTATTTTAAAAGTTTTACAGAGGTACAGACACGGCAATTCACAGGGGAGCATCATAACACTTTTACGTTAAATAGCATTTTAGTACGCATTCTATGAAATTAGTGAAATGACAAACACTCGTTTTTAGTTTGTCTTTAACTTTATGAAGTAGGAGCCTACTAAAAACAAAAACAACACAATACAGCATGTGTATCACATGTTGCGCTAATGCCAGTGTTTTCATGTCGCTGCTTAAATGATCAGAGCCCAGGGAATTGCGCAATAGCCAAGCATTGAAGCACACATGCATCTCAATCCAGATAGGCGCGTTCTCTGTCCTCGCGATCTTGCAAGACCGTTCTTGCAAGGACGCTTGGCAAGAACGTTCTTCTCAAGGAGACAAGTACGTTCTTAGCGTACTTGGAATCAATTCCAAGAACGCAAAGAACATACTTGCAAGAACGGTCTTGCAAGATCGCGAGGACAGAGAACGCGCCTATCTGGATTGAGATGCATGTGTACTTGGCTATTGCGCAATACCCCTCCACTCTATGAGGGCTGTAACCTCGTAGTCCCTGAATAAAATATTAATGTGAATATGAACGGCAGAAAGTTGTATGGAGACTATAGCCATAATCATATGATATATGACATTTGTATATGACATTTTTTTTTAAGTGAAAATCAACTGCAATTCTAAAAAAGCTGCCCCTCTCTACCTGTACTGTAATTACATATCTTAGCTAACGTTAACTAGCCTCTCCACTGCACTGAATAACTTTAGCTAGCTGATCGAAAAGTCGGAGCAAATTTATAAATTAGCCGTTTCTTAAATAAAATAAGCAAATATTCAGCGACTACAATGCCCATTTCTCGTCTCGTTTTTTTCAGATGCTGATTTACAGGTACCGTTTACCTGAAATAAGAAAAGTTAAAACTTATTACAATTTCAATTGTGGAGTTTTTCCTGCTCTCCTGACATCTTGCAATGACTTATGGGATATCAGATGCGTTCTCGCTGAACAAGTCACCAACCCATGCATCCTCGATGAAAGAGGCGGATCAAGTACATATCCGGGCATTTTATGCGTTCTTGGTAACTTGCGTTCTTTGACATGGAACCGTACTTGGGCCATGAAAGATGACGCCAAACGAGTTCACAAGTACGGACAAAAACGCGTACTGATAAACGGCCGTCTTCATTTCGATGATCGCTTGTTCTGGACTGCTTATGCGCGTGCGCAAGGCAAGCATGTTCAAGCCTGGTTTGAATTAACATTGAAAAGACACGGCTAGATTGTGTTAATGGAACAGCTTCGAGCCTTAAGTGGAAGTTGGCGTTCATTCAGGCCGGGCTTTTTTCAATTAATCGCGGATTTCATTAGCGGCGTTGTTGGAATACCCCCCTGTTCTATACAAATTATTTTGATTACATGACTAAGCGTGGTAAATTGGGGTAGTTTGTTAACTTTAGTTCGGACGATTTTGGCTAGCTAAACTGCAGTAGACATTAGCCTGTTCCCAAACCAATACACCTGTACATTATTATGTCATATTTGTATGTCATCTAAGGAAATAGAATCATATTCATGCCCGTTAGAGTTTTGGTGTAAATATGTTGATTGCGATTCAAGCCCGGCGCCAGGACGAGCAGCCAACTCTAGCACTGCAGTCATATTTTTCTAAAATAAATATAATACGTCTGACACAAAAACGAATGCTATTAGCGACTATAACATCTTACCATATCCTGGGAGAGTGTCGTTGGTGGCTGATTTTCAGTAACTTGTTCAAACAAAGGATATGTTAGTCATTCCTTTACTTCTACTGTTCAGTACAATAGGACACATTTACAACCGTCACCAATCTTCATTTTTGCTGCATTGAATTACAGGTCACACTTTGTTAGTTAGCGGTTAGCTGAGGTTTGCTAGCTAGCTACAGCAACATCAACCTGTTTGAATTCGAGTCAATGAGAAGCTTGCAATGCAATGTATGTAGTGTTCCCTAGCTGGCAAGGTGACTGTTCAAAGTTCAAAAGGTTTGTTTGTCATTTGCAATAACAAGTTACGGCAATGAAATGCTTGGTTTTCCTACTCCCGACAGTGCAGTTAAGTTAAAAAGTAACAGTAATTATAATTAAAAAAATAAGATAACACAATCAATCAGTAATAACACTATACAAAACACACATCAATAATAATAACTATACAACTAAACAACCGTAGTGCAATGTAAAAGTGACAGGTGTGCATGATATAAGTGGCAGATGTGCATGGACTATGGATGGAAGGGAAGAGGGGTTCCCGAGTTGAGCAGCCTTACAGCCTGTGAAAAGAAGCTTTCCCGTAGCCTGTTTGTTTTGGACTGAATACTCCTGTACCTTCTGCCTGACGGCAGCTTGGTAAACAGTCCGTGGCATGGGTGGCTGGGATCTGTAATGATCCGTCTGCTCCTTCTCCTACACCTCTCTGTGTAGAGATCTTGCAGGGATGGCAGGTCAGACCTTGTGATGCTCTCTGCTGTTTTAATCACCCTCTGAAGTGCTTTGCGGTCGAGGGCAGTGCAGCTGCTTGTGAGAAAAAAGCTCAACAGAATCTTTAAAAATACATTTTTTCACTGATAGAAAAAAGCTCAACGGAATCTTCAAAAATATATATTTTTTTGCTCGTGAGAAAAAAGCTCAACGGGAATCTTCAAAAATAATTTTTTTCACTGATAGAAAAAAGCTCAACGGAATCTTCAAAAATAAATTTCCATTACTAGTCCATTACTAAATATGCTAGAATCGGAATTCATAATTTGTCAAACTTTTGAGAACTTCTGAATAATTACGTAAATAAATGATTTACACACCACCTATTGCCTGATAGTTAGCGTATGTTTTATGCGTGCGATCTTTAGAAAAAGGACAGTCCTCGTGGCTCCAGGCCTGTTGCGATTTGGTACGAATGTGTAAGTGATGTTTGGATGGTGCAGTAGTGGAAATCCATGTGCTAGGGTAAACAGGTTAGCAATGCTAGGGGTATCACATCATGCAAGTGCTCAAACGCGTATGGATTCCCAGATAACAAAAAGTATCCGCGCCAGATCCGTGCCGGATGTATTGCAACATCTGTTCCGGATGCGTGTAACGGAGCCGGCCCGGGGTCCAGATGCACAACGGGCCAATGCCGATACAGATCTGGAATCCGGATCTAAAACAGACTTGGGCCAGCATAGGCCCAGCTCAGACCCAAATCTACTATATTTAATTTTACCTCTGGATTGGCTCTGTGCCAAGATCGGTTTCAGTTCCGGTTTTGACTCGCTACTAATGGTGATGTGTGTGTTCTAAGTTTTTTAAATATGCTAAACAATTACAAATTAAATAGGATTTGAACTATTTTACATTTCTACCATGACCATAACGTTATATTCCCATAACTCATCATAACTGATATTTTAATACCTGTGAAACAGTTTTAAATAATAATGCCGTTTTCTGTATTGTAAAGCAATGTCATTTTCAGTAATTAAATATAAAAATATGAAAAAGAATTTAAGTATCTATAACAAACGTACATAGTATTGTACAATTGAAGTATGTCTCAAAACCAATCAGTTTATTGAATGCAACCATTTATTATAGATAAATAGGAATTCATATCAAAATGTAAATTCATGGCTACAATGAAATATCAAAATCAAAAACATTTCAATTCTGAATCAATTAGTACAGTGTTTCTTAACCCCCCCAAAAATAAGGATTTATTAAATGGTGGTAGCCAACATTAATAAACACATTCATACAATTTGAGCTAAAAAATTCATAAATCAGAGTGGAGCGCACACACACCCACTCCTATCCAGGACCAATACACCTAAACACATCCTGACAACTCATTTACATTTTCATTGTTAGACAAAAATTAGAAATTTCAAACATATAAATTGTCACGCCCCCGCCTCCGCGATCACGCAGAGGCGGGCCCTCGCGTCCCTGAGCCAGTTACACACCCGCCCGTCTCCCTATTACGCACCTGTCCCCAATCCACAATTACGCACCTGTCCCCAATCGCCCTATCACCTACAGTATTTCCACAGTCCTCTGCCATCCCTTCCCTGCCGGATTATGATCGATAATCACATGCGCTATTCAGCAACTCACGAGTCTACATTCCGTTTGGATTTCCTGTGTACCGACTCACTGCCCGTCCCCGACTACTCTGCCAACTCCCTGCCTGTGCTTCTGTTGCCAGCCCGTGTGTCGACCTTCTGCCCGTCCCTGACTACTCTGCCAACACCCTGCCTGTGCTTCTGTTGCCAGCCCGTGTGTCGACCTTCTGCCCGCCCCTGACTACTCTGCCTGCTACCTGTCTGTACTCCCGTCGTCTGCCCGTGTACCGACCTGCTGCCTGTCCTCGACTGCTCTGTCTGCCACCGGTCCCCTTGCCCGACTCCGATTCCCCTACCTGTCTCTTTCCCTCTGCCCCTCCTCTCCGCGATCGGGTCCTCGCTCCCGACCTTGACATAAATTTAACAGACCATTACCATTTTTCCATCACAACATTGTATTGGCAATACTGAATAAATGAAACCATCACAACTTAAAGTTATGAAAAACATGGGATATTACTAGAAATTAACAAACACAACATTGTGCCACAACATGAGGCGAGTGAAATTGAGGATGGAGAAGGATGTCCAACTGAGACCACACACTTCCCGGAGCATTCAGGAAGAGGATGACGTAAATAGTCCTCAACATTAGTGTTATGGTCTTGCAGCACGCTCTGTACTGTCTGCAGCCTTGGAATGTTCTCTGCGACCAGGTCAGATGCAAAACTAAACTGATGGCATACTGCATGCATTTTGTGATCAATCAGTCAAATGGATTTTATAAAGCCCTTTTTACATCAGCAGTTGTAACGAAGTATACTTAACACCCAGCCTGAAACCCCAAAGAGCAAGCAACAACAGTTGTGGAAAATTGTTCCCCTTTTTCCTGCCAACATTTTCAAACAACTCAGGAGTTTGTGAATTCAAAAGTAGACTTTATTAAGGTAATAAAGCCGTGCTGATCTGCTGAGCAACCAACCCATGTTGGTCTGCAGAACAACTGACTTCCAAACTTCGGAAACACACTTTTATAAAGTATGGTTATACAATGATATTAGCTCCTCCCATTATGCTAATTTCTGGATGGATCCTTCTCCAATCTTCCACCAACCCTCTGGGATCCGCCCCCCAAACCACTGTTGGTGGCGTGATGGTGACGTGATTTCTCTCATTCTCCCAAGATTTTGCCAAGAGAGTCAAGGACAAGCCACAGGTCCTTCTGTCCTCAATATGAGATAACAACAACCACTCATTGCACTGACCATGGGAACAGTAGTGGAGCCAGAGCACGCTCCACTACATTAAACCAAGGACATTATGGGTAATCTTTTCAACTCTAAGGGACACACAGCATCTCGACAAACGACAGATACACTGATGGTTTATACAGATAGGCAGTTCATCACTCTCTCTTAACAAATGTGGAAAAATCAAAGATAATTAGACTGTATGGGAAAATAATATGAGCCCTGGTTAAATGTTTTATCAATTAACACCCAATTAATATACAAGTGATCACGAGACGTTCTGTCTACTCTTCATCAGGTTAACGTGAAATAAGAACATTTTATGAAAATATCCCTACACAACAGGGTTGATGCATAGTGGCTAGGAAAAACTCCCTAAATGAAATTTAGGAAGAAACCTAGAGAGGAACCAGGCTCTGAGGGGTGGCCAGTTCTCATCTGGCTGTGCCAGGGGAACATTTAAAATGTTCAAATTATAATAAAATGTACAAATTATAATAATGAATGCATGTGGGCTTTGTCCAGAGTCTATAAAACATAATCCAAGTCCCGCTCCATGACCAGATGGACGAAGACAGGGACAATCAGGAATGGTCGGCAGAGGGGCAGCTGAAATCGTCAGGAATCGTCACCTACTTGAACTGCAACCAAACCAGCAGGACTTCGGACAGCGACGGCTACGAGCCTTTCGGGTCAGGTAGTCCTGAGGTGTGGTCCAAGGGCTCCTGTCCTCCTAAGTTAACACCGAGCAGAACACAAGGAAAATTTAGAGAGATAATTACTTAGATTCACAAAGGATTTACAAAGGACAACTGACCCTACTCCCCCGGCACAATGATATAGAAGTGTAAAACCTTGGGACTGAGACAGGGGTGATATTTTTAAAGCAATGTAGTGAAAAAGTTAAACTCACCTCAACCAGTTAGATTTGGAGAAAAAAATGGCAGGGCTGGTGACCACTCTGAGATGCTGAAGACTAAGAGAGAAAGAAAAAAATATAATGTGATTAGACCTGGGCACAAAACTAATAGAAAATATGTCAAGGAATTGTGATGGTAATTCCATCGATAGGAACTCTTAAAGGAGTAAGTACAGAGACAAAATTCTCTTGGCATAATTAACAGTTTATTTGCAAATAGAGAGACGCGTCAAAAGCTTACAAAATAACCCTCTGAGGTAAACACATGAACAGTCAGTATTTGTTACAGTTAAAAGGGGTGTGGTAAGATACTGCCCAGCTGTCCTGTGTCAATAATACACTTTCCCTTTGTTCTGTCAATACCTAGGTTTTAACCAAGGGGCAGGCTGTCCTCCCCCACATTAAACCAAGGACCTTGTAGCATGAGGCGGTACCTACAGCCCATTCAGGTTGCACAGGTAATCCAGCTCCTCCAGGATGGCACATCCATACGTGCCATTGCAAGAAGGGTTAGGGTTAGGCTTGCCTTTCCGTTAGTGACAACGGGAGGCAGCTGACATTGTCCCGCCTTTGCTGTTTTGACCAATCAGTTACTTACTTTAAGCTGGGAAAAGTAGCCTATTGCAAGAAAGGAAAAAGGCGGGCCCAACATAAACAAAACAGAGTAGTAATCTCCGTTCAATCAAATTAAACTCACTTAAAGAAAACACTGGGGATTTGAGCAGATTTCTCTGCTATAGCCTACTAGCAATTCAAGAGAACTGTGACAGCCCCGCAGAAACGGTTCATTAACGAAAATGGGTGCATGCCATTTGTTTTAAAAAACTACATCTACTGTAGCAGGTAGCAAGTAGTTTGTTTTGGTTGATAGCAGTAGCTAGCACTACTAAATACAAATTACGTATAAACTGATCAAGGGTAACTATAGGTCCGAGACTCTGAGCAATCCTTGACCACGATATATTGTTTCTCTATATTGTCTCGATAGATCTTGAGTGTGACGTTATAGATTTCCTCCTGTTCTTGCACTAGTAAAATTAACTGTTCGTCTGACATGTTGGTTACGTTATGGACTATTCAGTATTGTAGTACCTCCTACAAGTTTTCCTATTGGTTTTCCGCTGTGCGGTGATTGGCTTTCCGCGATGGAGAAGGAAAAAAAATAGAACACTGCTCCATTTTTGTCCCGTCTTCCGTTCCGCCATGGCCAGCGCTGCGGTCTCGCTTCAAGGATCGGGGCGGGAAACCTTTTTTGAATGGGTAGCAATGGAGCACTTCCCCTTTCAACAACGGCATGCCGCTTATGTGTGAGACCTTATGTGAGACCTTCACCGCCACCGCTGCCCATGTGCAAATGCTTTTAGACAATGATTTATAATACATGTCCATATTTTAATAGTTAAAAAACGCAATACAATTAAATACATTTCAGTGGCGTAGTCAATATTCAGACTTAAACCTTGTTGAGATGTGGGGGAACCTATAAAGAGTAGCTTAATTATCCACAAATGTCAATAATTTAAACTGCATGGAAGAGCTGCTCTAAATTAATGTCTCCACCATTATGCTATCAACACCAAAATAACGTAAATAGACCCTGGTTTTGATATGATAAAAAACAAAACAAAGAAATATGTTTTAACTGTATGCTTTATTTGTTGGAAACACAATATAATATGAGAGAATGAGCTGTGACACACAACTACATTCATCTCATTTGACCCATGATGTTCCATGATGGACTTTAGCTGCAGAAGAGAGGCTAATTTGTGCACAACATTGTGATGCCATTTGTGGAGATGGCCCAAAGACGACCCAGGTCGTAGGTCACATGCTTTATTCTTAAACCCATTGGGATTTGGCTCCATCCTGTGCCTTCGGGTTTACTGGCTGTGATGCCGTCTCTGTGTTGGAATAATTGATGGGTTTCACATGTTTACAGCTCACACATTTAATTAACTAATTCATTTTCCCGCCTCCTTTGTTATTTGTCATTTACATTTTAGCAAAGATGATACATTTTCCTGAGCAACTTACATACATTGATTGCATACAAATAATCCATATAGTACAAAAAATTGGTCAAATCCTGAAAAAGTGAATAAAACTGTCAATGTTTTGATATAATAACAAGTGTGCACACCCTTTATACCAGGGTTATAATTGTGTTGAGATTTAAACAATCACATTCCAAACATTGTCAAAGAAAGTTAGCCATTTCTTAATATCAAAGAAGGGATAAACACCAACTTTTATGTACATGGAAATAATGGTGTAGTTAAGTTTTTTCAACAACATAAGCTAGCATTAACATGTAGAAGTAATATTTTTTCATTTATATTTACATGTTATTTAAATGATTTATGCTCTCTCATATTTTTGTTGCTACAGACTCGACCAGGTTTTTTGTTTGTCAAATAATAAATAAATACTTAACTAATTCTTACAACCACCTGGGTTAAAATCTTAAAGGAACAAACAACAACATAATCAACCATTTACCAGTAGAAATTTTGTTTGTTTGTATTTGAATTTTTTATTAGTGATTATGCGTTCTCATGTTTTGGTTACTACAACACAAATCAGTTGTTTGTTTGATTGGATATATATATATATATATATATATATATATATATATATATATATATATATATACAGTGGATATAAAATGTCTACACACCCCTGTTAAAATGCCAGGGTTTTGTGATGTAAAAGAATGAGACAAAGATAAATCATGTCAGAAATTTTTCCACTTTTAATGTGACCTATAATGTGAACAATTCAATTGAAAAACAAACTGACATCTTCGAGGGGGAAAATGAAAAATAAAAATCTTATAATAAACTGGTTGCATAAGTGTGCACACCCTCTTATAACTGGGGATGTGGCTGTGTTCAGAATAGGGGTGTCGCGATATACTGGTATTGACGATAACCATGATATTCAAAAAATGAAATATTGATATCATGTTAATAATACACATATGATAATATTGTATTCACTAAGCGAAACTGAAGTTGTATTTTTCCCAAAACTCTTCTCGGTTGTTCGATACCTTATTCATGTCACCTATAGACAAATAGTGTATGTGCCTAAAGGAGACGGGTCCTATGCACTCGTGTTGAAATCAACTCGTTAGCCCCACTAGAAACCCCGGGAGAGATCCGCAATGACGCACCATTTTAGTAGCCCATTAACATGGAAAAAAAGGCGTTGTATTTTTCCAAAAACTCCTCTCGGTTTGTCGATACCTTATTATTGTCACCTATAGACAAACGGTGTAAGTGCTTAAAGAAGGAGACGGGACCTATGCACTGGTGTTGAAATCAACTTGTTAGCCCCACTAGAAACCCCGGCAGCGATCCGCAATGACGCGCCGTTTTAGTAGCCCATTCACATGGAAAAAAGGACGTTGTATTTTTCCAAAAACTCCTCTCGGTTTGTCGATACCTTATTTTTGGCACCTATAGACAAACGGTGTATGTGCTTAAAGAAGGAGATGGGACCTATGCACTGGTGTTGAAATAAACTAGTTAGCCCCACTAGAACCCCCTGGAGAGATCCGCAAAGACGCGTTTTTTTAGGAGCCCATTCACATGGGAAAAAGGACGTTGTATTCTTCAAAAAAACTCCTCTCGGTTTTTCCATGGCTTATTCATGGGCAAACGATGCATTTGCTTAAACTACGAGTCTGGACCTATACACTGGACCTATATGCTAGTGTTTGGATTAACGCCTTTTCATAGCCTATTCACTAGGTGAAAATGTTTTGTATTTTTCCAAAAACTCCTCTGGGTGTTAGGCCTTGTGGATCTTTTGTTTATCAGTGGCCTTTTCACTATCCATTAAGTATAATTGTTCTTTTTGTATGCTTTTTTAATTTTATTTGTAGTTATGGTAACAGACTCTCTCCACCGCCATACGTTCTTATTTTGAGTGTAATTAATTTGCCAAATAAGAGAAAAAAGCACATCAAACAAAGTTGAAGATGATTTTGACTGACAGCATTTTTTTCCTTCAAATTTTCTATAGATACCGCGATAATATCGTTACCGTGAATTCTTTTGGCCACGATAATCGTGTAGTGAAAATCTGATATCGTGACAGCCCTAGTTCAGAATTAATCTATCACATTCAAACTCATGTTAAATAGTAGTCATTACGCACCTGCCATCATTTAAAGTGACTCTGATTCATCACAAATAAAGTTCAGCTGTTCTAGTAGGATTTTCCTGGCATTTTCTTAGTTGCATCTCAGAGCAAAAGCCATGGTCCGCAGAGAGCTTCCAAAGCATCAGAGGGATCTCAATGTTGAAAGATATCAGTCAGGAGAAGGGTACAAAAGAATTTCCAAAGCATTAGATATACCATGGAACACAGTGAAGACAGTCATCATCAAGTGGAGAAAATATGGCACAACAGAGGTATTACCAAGAACTGGATGTCCCTCCAAAATTGATGAAAAGCTGAGAATAAACTGGTCAGGGAGGATTCCAAGAGGCCTACAGCAACATTAAAGGAACTGCAGGAATTTCTGGCAAGTACTGGCTGTGTGCTACATGTGACAACAATCTCCGGTATTCTTCATATGAATGGGCTATGGGGTAGGGTGGCAAGACGGAAGCCTTTTCTTACAAAGAAAAACATCCAAGCTCGGCTGAAGTTTGCAACAACAAACATCAAGTCCCCCAAAAGCATGTGGGAAAATGTGTTATGGTTTGATGAAACCAAGGTTGAACTTTTTGGCCATAATTCCAAAAGGTATGTTTGGTGCAAAAACAACACTGCACATCACCCAAAGAACACCATACCCACAGTGAAGCACGGTGGTGGCAGCATCATGCTTTGGGGCTGTTTTTCTTCAGCTGGAACCAGGGCCTTAGGCAGGGTGGAGGGAATTATGAACAGTTCCAAATACCAGGCAGTTTTGGCACAAAACCTTCAGGCGTCCGTTAGAAAGCTGAAGATGAAGAGGAAGTTCACCTTTCAGCACGACAACGACCGAAAACACACATCCAAATCCACAAAAGCATGGCTTCACCAGAAGAAGATTAACGTTTTGAAATGGCCCAGCCAGAGCCCAGTCCTGAATCCAATTGAACATCTGTGGGGTGATCTGAAGAGGGCTGTGCACAGGAGATGTCCTCGCAGTCTGACAGCCGACAGTACCCTGACTGCTGTTAGGTACCAGGATGAAATCCTCAGATCCATGGTCAGACCTTATGCTGGTGCAGTGGGCCCTAGGTTCCTCTTGGTGCAGGACAATGCCTGGCCTCATGTGGCCAGTGTGTAGACAGTTCCTGGATGACAAAGGAATTGATGCCATTGACTGGCCCTCACGTTCCACAGACCTGAATCCAATTGAGAACCTCTGGGACGTTATATATCTATGCATCCGATGCCACCAAGTAGCGGCACAGACTGTCTAGGAGCTCACTAATGCCCTGATCCAGGTCTGGGGGGAGATCCCCCAGGACTCCATCCGCCGTCTCGTCAGCAGCATGCCCAGACGTTGTTGGGAGTGCATACAGGCACGTGGGGGCCATACACAATACTGAGTCACATTATGAGTTGTTGTGATGAAATTCATGCAAGTTGGAACAGCCTGTGATTTCAGTTGTTTACTTTAATTTTCGGTGTGAGTTTGAATCCAACCCTCAGTCGGTTTGTAATTTTGGTTTCCATTGACCGTTGTTACATCATTTTGTTCTTAATGAATTACACAATGTACAGTAAAGATTTTGAACTCTAATATATTTAGGTGTTCCTTTAATTTTTTTGAGCAGTGTATATTATACTAATCAAATAGGTTGTGTCTGTAGCATCCAACATACAAGAAATCATAAATTTCTTCTAGTAAATCATGGTTTATTTCTTCTAAAACAAAAGGAGGAATATGCACATTTGAATTTTGTACTCATTAATTAAAAGTGGACCATATTGTGTCATTAAAGTCACTAGTATTATCCAGTATATGTAGCTACTCTGTAGAAGACTTTCTGAGATTCTTCAGCAACATGTGACCATGGAGATCACACATTGGGGTTAGATTGGGATCCACGGTATGTCATTGTTAGTAGAGTTTCTAATATTAGACCTATTAATCAATTATGCTATGGGTCTGATTCTCTTTATCTGGGACAGAGTAGAGGGTCAGGATAGAGAGGAACATAAACAACTCTGGGGCAATGCTCCTCCAGTCAGAATGCTTTGCCCCCCAAAAATAGTGTGGGTAAGATGCTTCTTTAAAAAATAGTGTGGGTAAGTGTGGGTAAGAATACTGTACTTTATTAATTACTGTTGGGAATGTAGCTCTCTTGTTTTCTTCTGCAAATGCAGTCAAAGATGTGTTTTATTAAGTGATGTGATCGCTACACAAAGAATGTGTAACTACTGCAGTTACTAAAAGCTTTTGAATTTGATTGACAGCTGTGTATTTTGCTATTACATAGCCTCAGTAAGCCATGCATGCACAAATTATTTGCTTTCCGTCCCTTGTGCTGAAGTTACAATTCTACATTGATAAGTAGGATAAACATGCCCGCCCATGGAAATCAAATGCCTTTCCAACACGTTTGTTGTTAACATGTTCATTTTGAAAGGGTAAAGGGTGTAACGATGTTCATTCAAGTTTCAAACTTACCTGGTATAAACATCGCCAATAGAGTTAGCTCCAAAGACACTACCATCAGATGCCACCTCAATCATGGAAAGTTTTCCACCAATTTGAGTCCATCCGCTGTTTTGACAGTCTGGGTTCAGCTGGGATTAAACACGCAAAAATCTTTAAAATTAAGACAAAGATTTTACTATTAGATAAGTTTGATAACTGACACTCCCACTCAAATATTTTGCTTTGTGATTCTTTCCCAGATCTTACATTCATAATATAGATATCGTCACCGCTGTTAACAGCCCAGCACATAAAGGGTCCACAACTGTAGTACTTCACTAATCCTGGCAATCCAGTCCATGGAAGGGGTGAGTCTGGACCCTTGTAGCCAACTGTGGCACCATTTTTCAGACAGAATGGTACATCATTCATGTTGGCCCCAACAATAAAAGGGTCACCCCCAGCATCCACCTGTTTCAGAAGGCCTGAAGACAAAGATAGGCAAACAAAGAGCATGTTTAGTAGTAAATTAATTACAAGGCATAATGTTAAACGTGTAAAAATAACTACTTTTTCAGAGCACTCTGATCATATCAAGAAGGCTTAAACACAGGTGCCTTACATATTTAAAATTGACCAATCACTTACCTGCAGCTTGCACCCAATTACCGGCCACATACTTGTAAATTGCATATGCCTCATTGACACCCCAGATTCCTGCTGGCCCCACAGTGATGTGTGATAGAGCACCAGGCAGGCGGATCCATTCATCACCTACAAGGTGTTGTGGAAATTTTTGAATTAAGGTACATTTGAGAAATGTGTTTTATATTGCCTGGTACGTAACTCTTTACTTTGATTGTGACACACGTCTGTATTATTTCAGAGCATCACTAGGTACTCTGACCATCTGTTTATCTGCTCAACCCAAGAAGGGTGTCAGTCCTTTGCTCCTTGGGAATGTAGGAGAGGGGGATCTCGTGTTTGCCTAGCGGGCATCATTGACCGGTATCAGCAGATTATAGGGTTACTCGTAAATCTGCCTATCTGTATAACTCATTAGAGTTTATCTATTGTTTGTCCAGATGATATAAGACCTCTTTAGAGTTCAAGAGGTTACCCATGTGGGGGAGGACAGCCTGCCCCCTTCCTAAAGCTTAGGAAGTGATAGAACAAAGGGAATGAGTTTTATTGACATAGGACAGCTAGGCAGCATCTTACCAAACCCCTTTTTCCTCTATAAGTACTGATGATCGTCATATATTCATTTAGAGAGTCCTCAGATGATTATCCTGTAAGCGTTTGACGCGTCTCTCTATTTGCAAATAAACTGTTAATTGTGCCAAGAGAATTTTGTCTCTGTACTTACTCCTTTAAGAGTGTCTATCGATGGAATTACCATCACAAAGGTAGTAGGGAATTTGACTTGTTTGACTTGAATTTGACTTGTCCATCACTTGTCCAATTCCTGCGTCAATCTGACGCAGATTCTTGAACTTTGTTTCCTTACAGTTCCATGCTATGGAGACACAAAACACATGAGTAGAGTACACAGACAAAAGATATAAACAAAAAGAAGGATGACATTAATGAGGAAAGTTGATGATAAATTCCAAGTTTGGTATGCATGTTTTAGATGATGATAATTACCATGACCCAAGGCCAGCAGACAGAAGACCAAAAGGATAGCTGCAGTAGCTCTCATTATGTAAGTCTGGTTATTCACCAAAGATAACCTGTCCTATTGCAGGTCTTTGTGCTTTTATAGCCCTGAACACAGCTTCCTGTTCCACCTGTTCAGTGAGAAGGTGATGGTGCCAGATGGTGAAAGTGTTATGTTGTTAATGTCACCTGGTGATGAAGAGACTCCTTGTATTTGCTATTTAAATTTTTCTGTATTTACATTTTGAAATATATTTTGTGTGAATATTTTCAATGCAGATATAGAAAGACTTAAAACACCCTGATTGTCTAATGTACCATGAAAAGTACACCGAACCTGGTGAGGTGTTTGGAGTGTCTCTGAATGTATAAACACTAAATTCAGCGTTTACATGATCCTTTTATTTATTTAGGGGAAAAAAGCCAACACCAACTGGCCTTGTGTGAAAAAGTAATTCCCCTCTTAGTTACTTAATCAACACATTAACCAAATGTAATTGATCTTTGGATTCAATTAGAGCAGACACCCAGGCTTGATTACTGCCAGCCCAGTTGAATCTAAACATGACTTACATAGAACCTTATCATTAATGTGAAGCAGGCCACCTGGTCTCAAAGAGCAGCACACCATCCCATGATCAAAAGAAATACCAGAAGAGATGAGAAGAAAAGTTGAGATAAATTTGTCTGGAAAGGGTTACAAAGGCTCTGCAACCCCAGCGAACCACAGTGGGACCCATTATCTCCAAATGGAGAAAACTTGGAACAATGGTGAATCTTCTTAGGAGTGGCCGGCATACCAAAATTCCATAAATACTGTATTTCTCGTATTGATTTTAAATCACCTCACATAACATATCATGTAGGATTAAGGAATTATATCTAGCCAGTGGTGTAATGGAGGATAGGCTATACGCAGGTATACGCCATATACCCACTTTTTTGTCAGCAGGCGTAGGATATACTCACTTCTTACTGATGCGTATCAATGTAGTACAGTGAATGCGTATGCAATATACATTAATTGTGTAATAGACAAAGCATGCAAAAAGTAGCATTCGAAAGCCAATTGCATGTGAATAATTACAATCGCAACATTTTAAAAACGACTAGTAAAGAAATTATGTGCACAAGACTGATGTATGAAATTGCTCTGATTGGCCAGTCACCTTATGTTACTTCACTTCAGTCAAATATTTTTGCTTGCCAGAATATTCCATTTTTTTTTACCCAAGACAAAATATACTTTCATAAGCTTAATATTACTTCCGAAATACATTATGAAGTGAACTCATCAAACATCTTTGTCATTTTTTTTTAACAAATAAATGTAGTCGAACAGCAGACAATTTGGACAAGGACTTGGAACAGGAGAAAAACGATTTTCCCTCTGCTGCAACAGCCGGTGCTCTTCCAAACAGCTGGTGCTCTTCCCTCAGCCGATGACAACAGTGCTCCTTCAGCCGAAGGTGATAGTGCTTCAGACGACCAAGTAAATATTAAACAAGATTTTGAAAGCAACCAGATCAACCATGGTAAGGACTTGTACAGTACAAATTACGTATTGTAGTGTTTGGTGGGCAGTGTCTTGAACCCGTGACCTTCCACTCTGTAGCGGGGCGCACTACTTGCTGCTCGAAATAGGGATATCCCATTTGGAAGGGCGAGTAGTGGCCTTACCAAGATCGCGCCTAGAGAGTTTCAAGGCTGGAGTCTGCATTTACTGCTGGCCACTTTCCAGTTTCCTGTCCTGTTCGTTTGAAAGGGAGGACTCACCAGTAGCAGTCGGGGTTCTGGTCAGTCTACTATTTATTCATCATCCCAGCCACGTATGCAGTTTGATGTTCAGCTTTTGGTGGCTAAACAACTTCTCCCTCTCCTGGCCTTAATGGATTCTGGCGCCGATGCTAACCTTTTAGATTCCAGATTGGTTGCTCAAGCAGGCATAGAGACTGAACTACTACTCATTCCACTACAGGCCAGTGCTCTCAGTGGGGGACAGCTCGCCTGCATTAATCATCGGGCAAAGCCTCTGAATCTACTCCTTGAGCCATATGATTGCTCAATAGATCTCCTCCCTGGAGCTCCTCTGCTGTCCAGTCGCTTGTATAACCTGTCTCAACCAGAGAGGGAGGACATGGAGAGGTACATACATGACTCCTTGGCGGCTAGCGTAATTCAACCTTCCTCCTCTCCTTTTGGTGCTGGTTTCTTCTTCGTTGCCAAAAGAGATATGAAACTTCACCCTTGCATTGACTTCTATAGTTTACACAACATCACCATTAAAAACCAATATCCCGCACCGCTCATCAGTTCAGCCTTCGAGCCACTTCACAGAGCCTCTCCATCTCCGTCTGTTTCATCTCCACCTACTCCATTCCCCGCTCCCCTTTACAATAAATACCATGAATGGCTCCTGTCGCAAACTTCTGCTATAATATAAAAAAAGTGTGAATGAGGTAGAAAAAGTAGCGCTTTTATGAGGGGAAAAGGCTAATTCTAAACTGAACGAAACAAGGTGGCGCGGCAGTCTCAACCCCCAGATGCACCAAAATATTTTTGCCTTACTAATTTTCTCATCCTCCATCTCGTTTTGACCTGTGTATGCTGCTGCAATTCCTTTTGTGTTCAGAACATGAACCTGATACTCGATTATTGAAATCAGAGGAGTAACCACTAGTATCACTGACCTGTCCATTTTCAATTTCAA
Organism: Esox masquinongy; assembly: GCA_016801175.1. NCBI lineage: Eukaryota > Metazoa > Chordata > Actinopteri > Esociformes > Esocidae > Esox > Esox masquinongy. Next base: position 17,658 of record JACXGI010003698.1, read on the forward strand.
TAAATCGCAGACTGTCAGCCATGCTTGATAAATATATATATATATAAATAAACTTTTACCATAGCCTGTAGGAAGGCATGCCAAAACATCTCTTTTTTTCAAATTTTTCCTCCATCTTTGCTTCTCTCCTGATATGTTGCAACCTAGGTAGGAACTAAAAACTTTCAGGAAATATGTTCTATCCAGTTCAAAGAAATAGTGAAACCATGCTAAGCGCGCATTCAACAAGCCTGTGAGTGGTGGTTTATTTGAAAACTAACATCCAATAGAAATCTTGCCGGTGAGAATCAGCGGCAAATTTTAATAGTAGGCAAGTTTCCAGATCTCCAAGGAGGCCAGACGAGATTGGAGGTGTGGCCTTACGAGACTAGCAGTAGGCATGTGTGGTTGATTTCATGTGTCCACACGCCCCCATGAGATGACTGATATATTTTTAACTGTTTAACTGATAGTATTAACCAGTAAGCATTCGTATTGATGGTTAACGGTTACACAGTTAATTATGAGCATCCCTAGTGGTCACACCAGATACTAACGATTCCTGATTGATACTCCTACCTTGCATCTGTTGGTCATATGCATTCTATTTAACCACTGGGAAAAAGGAATCCAGCAAATATTCAGGAGCTTGAACAAATTGCAATTGAAGAGTGGGAGAAATTACCAGCAGACAGGTGCAACAAGCTCATAGACGGCCACAAAAAACATTTGGAGGCTGTCATTGTTGCCAAGGGTTGTGTAACCAAATATTAGGGAAGGGTGCCTTTAATGTTGTAGAGGTCATATTATATGTTTCTTCTGTGAAATCACTACATGTTAGTTGAAAAGGCATCTTAGCTTTGGACTTCTCATTAAAATATTCTGATAATAAAGTAGGTACATTTCCAATTATTTCTGATGATATTGCCGCATCTAACGTCTGCAATACCCCAGCAGTTATTCTTTGGCCACGTGTACCATAATCCTCACTGTGCGAGGAGTCTTAGACTCCGTCACGTCAGCTTTAAATTTATTTTAGACACACGTCATCGTCAGCTTTAAATTTATTAGTTAAAGCCCTGGTAGTGGAAATGGGCATTTTCAACCATTGAGCTTTTTTCTTATACCCATTCCGTGACAATCGTTTGTTGCACAACATTACTATATTTTATCTGATCTTTAACATAGTGATGGACTAGGGGTTGGCCGATATGTTTTTTTCAGGACCGATTCCAATACTGATTATTAGTGATCAAGGAGACCAATGACCAATATTTGGGGCCGATATATATTTCCGTTAAAAAATATTTTTTTACTGTTAAAATTTTAAGTAATACAAAATAGAACAGTTCAAACATTATACAGTATTTTGATGAATAAAGTGCAGGGAGCACCTAGCAGCATTTTTGTGAACTTAAATTTCATATAGATAAAAATAATTAACTAAATAGCTTCTCAAATCAGGTACATTTTATTGTTACAGTCTTTGTCAGGATTCTTTCCTGTAAAAATTAACGAATAAAGTAAAACTTTTCTGTAACTTCATCTTTTCTGTGGTGTAGCCATCTGCAATGATAGGGTGTTTCAAAAGAGAAAGTTAAGAGGGTCAAAGAACTAAAATATGCTTAAATTATTAGAGCATAAAAATGCTACACTTATTAGAGCACAAAAGCATTGGAAAGCCTTTGTGTGTAAGTTGGTTCCAATTCTATGAACGTAATGTATTCACATGATGACAGGGAACCAAACAACATTATTACTGGAAGAGTATTTCTGCTATTACGTCATGCTTAGAATATGACCAACCTTGGTATAAGTAGATAAACAGCAAAGACATTTTTAAAAGGCCGCTTTGCTCATATTTACCAAGGGTGACACTATTAGTGGAGGGCACTGTACACATAGTAGTTACTGATGCATACTCTGCATACATGCAGAAACCTAGCCTCAGCCACTGTTGATGACAGAGGAGTATTTTGAAAACAGATAAGGGAGTTGAATATCACTCCTGTGAAAAAATGCTGCATTACAAAAATACATTTAAATAAATTTGAAAGTATCCCATTGAAATAATTTTAAAAAGAATAAAACTGTTGGATTTTCTCTATTACAAAGGTAGACTTTTTTTGTAAAAAGCCTTCGGCCATACGGACCATAAAATTGTGTTATTAAAGTCCCGACTGAATACAACACTATCGTAATATACACGCACACCTGTGATGATACACCAGGTACAAAGGAAATTAGACACATCTTTAAGACTAAGAGCTAAATGTTCACCCTAATTGCCATTCAAATTCTCTAGATCAACATTACATGACTAGAATAAACTCAGAATGGCGATCACCTTACCATGACCTTAATGTTCAGTCAGTTCAGTACAGAATTAACTCGGACACTGTCTTGGAAAACTTGATAATGGAAGTTTTCAGTTGTTATAGGTATGTGTCTACCTCAGGAACCTCACCGCTGCTATCCCTGCATTTCAGTTGCAGATGCACCTTGTACATTCAATTTGCCTCTTTGCACATTTAGAATTGCCATCGTGCTTGCATTTTTACAGTTGTTACATATACATGTCTACCTCGGGGACCTTATTGCTGCTATCTGTGCGGCCCGGTTGCACATGCTACCTTACTCCTTCAATTTGCCTTGTTTGCACATCTTGTATGCCATTTAGAATTTGCCGTTTGTGCCCGCACAACTATTACCCAACTTGTAACATACACTATACTTAATACTTTTTTCTGCCCTCCTCTATTTGCCTCTATTCCTCTATTTGCCTTAATTGCACATTTAGTGTTGCCATTTGTACTGCATTTGCACTGCATTTGCACATCTATACATTCCACTTGTAATATACATATACTTAATACTTGTAAATACTTGTAAATTTTCTGCTCTCCTCTATTTGCACTTCTGGTTAGATGCTAATTGCATTTCATTGTACTGTACTTGTACTGTTCAATGACAAAGTTGAATCTTATCTAATTAGATTAGATACAAATGGTATTTAGACCTCTGTTGAAGTGTATGTTTAGTTTACAACAGAATATCTGTTTATCCGTACACAGGAAGTCACGTTCATTCAAAGCGCAACTGTAATCAGCCAATGGCGCAACTGTAATCAGCCAATGGGCTTACAGTACTGTGATGTGTATTCCAGGTTGCAATGTCTATAAAGTAGAGGTACGACCGGGTTTTTTTTTTTGTAGATCGAATGAGATGACATCGAGTCTGTAACATCATGAACAATGGACTATCAAATGCTGCAATAAATAATTGAATTACTCTCTCCTTTGATGACCGGGTACGCGATCATTATTTCAACCACTATACGAAACGGCTGATTTCTAACACCTCCATTAGTAGTGACTATAAGATTGTATTTGAAGGAGCAGTATAGTAAAACATTTTTACTCCCCTAAACATTGAAAGAGTTTAAAACTTGGTCTCCAAGGGACATAGAGTATGAATTTGCTAGAGTATGAATTAGGGGGAGAAGAACTTTGTTAACTGAAACATAACATTTTTCATTTGGCAGTTATTAATGCTTTCATTTAGATTTTTTTGTCCCTAAATGACCCAGACTGTAATTGGTTCCTTGACCAGCTGGTCCAGTCAGTTTTGTTTTGTTTCAGAGAGCCCCTGACAGTTAACACTTAATCTCACTAAGAGATAGGAGAGTTCTAAAACATCATCAACAGACACAGGGTTTGACCTAATTTGTGGCCTTAGAAATAATTCTAAAAATAATTATTAGGATTTTAAACACTTTTATTTTTAAATCAAAGCTCTGGGTAGAAGCAGGGAATTTTGAAAGGTAATGGTCCTGCAATTAGTTACAATAAGAAGGTTGGTCAAAACATTAAGATGTGTCCTCAACCAGAAGTTTGAGAAATTGGATAGGAATTTTGTCACGCCCTGTCGCCTGTCTGTTCTCGTCAGCCACACTCCCAGGCGTTCCCGGTTCTCTTGATTACCCACTGTGTATTTAACCCATGTCCTCTGTCCTGTGCCAGTTCATCTTGTGTTCCTATGCCAAGCGTTCCCATGTCTTCTCCCCTAGTGTTTCCTAGTCTGTTCTGCTCACCTTTGCGTGTACTGATCTCCTGCCCACCCCAACTACGCTCTAGCCTGACATTTGCCAGCCCGATCCACCGGTTACCTACCTACTGCCTGTCCCCGACCAAGAGTCTGCTGTTCATCTGCACTTCATTACTCCCGCTCTGTGTACCGAAACTTGCCTGTCTCCGACCTTCTCTAGTCTATCCCTGATTAAACTCATTGCTCCGAGACAAGACCTTGTCCGTTTCTACTTTTGGGTCTAGCCCCTGTGGCATTACAATTTTGGTGATTTTAGATTTCACACACATTTCCTTCAGCTGTGGAAAAAGCAGGGCATTGATTGGGATTCACATTGTTTTTATGGGGTTAGCCCATTTTTGGGGTCAGCCTAAGTAGCATTTATAACAACTTTTAACCTTTGATCACATCTCTGTTTTCAAAGCAATCTTGTTTGGAGTATAACACAGTCTCAGTACAGTACAAGGTTATCAAAGCCTGATTATTAAAGTTAAATGGAAAGATGGATAGGTGTTTTCCCAAAGTTGTAACATCCGGGCACGGCCTGTGCCATGCCGACTGTTGCATTTCTATGTTCAGTGTCTAAGTTCTAGTTATCTGTTTCTATGTTCATTGCTTTCACCCATATTTGTGTTCTCACCTGTGTCTCGTTTACCTGTGGTCACCTCCCTATTTAGCCTCCCCAGTTTCTGTGTTGGTTATCGTTTCATGTTAGGTCTCTGTTCCATGTTTTGAGTTGTTTATGTTGATGTTAAGTACGTTTTTTTAAATAAAGAATCTTGGTTTATTAACACTGCGTCTGTGTCTTGGTCCACTACCGAATACGTCACAGAATGACCAACCGAATAATTGTGGCTGGATGGGAGGGCATGGAACAAAGTAATGTCATAGGTTTTGTGAAGAAAGTATTGTCATCAGTCGGTGTATTGCTATTGATCACAAACAGTAGGATAGGTGAAATGAAAAACCAGAATGAATAATGTTGGTTGCAAAATTAAATGCGTATTAACAAAACTAGTCAGGCCCCTTGGTTTACAGAAATCAAATTAAAGCTTTTACTGGAGCTGAGAAAATTAATACCAAACAGCATCTACATAAGGACATGCAAAACAGGCAACTATTGTAGACTGCTCTCTCTGTCGTGATTATTAAACATCTGCTGTTCAATGGCCTTCCTCATTGGTGGCACCTGTGGGGTTTAAGTAATCCACCAAGAAACAGCTAGTAATATCTTTGGCAATATCATTCCCAATCAATGTCTGGCTGTAATAGTACTGTATCTAGGTCAAAAATCAGATGATCAACAGTGTATTTACCAATGAATCTTTTTTTAGCAAGAAAATATTATTTTGATGGCAATTTAGTTGGACAATTACCAATGTCACTAGTCCCCCCCACCTTAATCGTGTGGGATGTGATGGCAATTCCATCTTACCTTCCTTTTATTAAGGAAGGTAAGACAGATCAAAATGCTCTAAAAACAAATAACAGTTTATTATATAATATTTGCAAATAGAGACAGAACGACACTAACACAAATCAGTAAGAGTCTGTCTGAAGAACAGTTCAGAAAACCTCCTTTTTGTATAGTTAAGAAAGTGTTACAACATCTCACAAAATAACTGACATTTCATCAATACATGTTAATCTGGTCTAAACCAGTTAGGTTTATTCCTCTTATCAGTTTCGCTCTCCAGCCAAGGTTTTACCCAAATGCAGGTTGCCCACCTGCATTTTACAAATACTTCTTGAGTTCAATTGTCCACCCATGTCTTGTCTCTCTCTTAATTATGACACCAAGAACATATCTTGCATTCTTCCTACTTGGTACCTTTCTAATTAGCCCAATACTAAACCAGTAATTCTCTACTCCCCTACACATCTGTAAAAGGCACTAACACATTAGTTCAACAAATTTCTTTATCATGGAGCAGGAGATTAAAAGGCGCACCTGACCCTAGCAATCATAAATCATAGAAATGTTATCCACTTTCAAAAGAGAGATGTTGCAAGACACAAAAATAATTGGTAAATAAAAGGTAAGGAGGACGAACCAGAGAAGCCATGTGTCACCTGAGAATAACGGCCACTTAGGGGCTGGAGACATAAATCTCACTCCCAGGCCTAAAAATGCAGAAAATCTTGGACAGACAACTGGGGTGTTACAGCTGAAGGGCAAGAAAAATATACAATAGTTTGAGGTAAACAAAGCATGCGCACTCTGTTTCACAGACCAAAACAACCACTATACTGCTGTCGCACAGCTGGGCACTGTTAATCAAGAAGTTAACTTTGTTAACCAAAAATCTAATTTTGATAACCGTTAATCAGTTAAATCATTAAAAACGTAATGGAAATTAACGATAAATGTTAACCTTAATTTTTATTATAAAATAACATTTTTTTGCTCTAAAAACATCTAAGAAAGTGCCAAAAATAAAAAATGTAATATTTGTTTCCAATACTTTTTTAACTGAACGTGTTAGAAGCTCACGTTTTTTCCATTGAATTCCTGACATCCTGAATAAGTCAAATGACTGTCACGGGTGGCGGAGGAGAGGAACCAGGCGCAGGCAGATTGCAGGTGGTGTTGATGTTTAATAAAACAAAACTAAGTACAAACACATGAAATGAAAGAAAAGGGCTGACCTCAGGCAGCAAACCTGAAAGCACTCACCCATTACGTGCGACACATAACGGCAGTAACACAACAACAACAATGATCGACAAATGTGGGGAGCAGAGGGGAAACATTTAAACACATACTAATGAGATGATTGGGACCTGGTGTGAATGATAGAAGAAATGTGACACGAAACAAGTCCGGGATGTGTTTGTGAGTGACGGGAACAGGGGATGCATGGCAAGGTGGCGCTGAACCTCACCGTACCGTGACAATGACATTACATTCTTGCTTGTCCGTCAAGGCGAGACTATGTAAAATTCCAATATTGGAAGGTCTCACCCCAGCATAACAATGAATAGCCAATTAATTTCACAGATACTAGAGAGCCATTCTTTGTTGGCCAATCACAGATGATATTTACAACACACAAATAGCTGCTCGCAAGTAATATGAGGGTTCCCAAGTGTTTTTTTCACTCTTGATCATCATACTGAAGCCTTGAGACTAGCGGTGCAATCTTACTGCAGAGAAATACATTTTTTACCTTGAAAATAGCATCTAGATATTCAGCACAGCAAGCATTGGATTTGGTCTTGTTCTTCACGGACTGAAGCAAAATATTGGCTTAGACTCTAGAGGGTTTTAAAAGTATATTTATGAAGTTTTGGGGTTAGCAGACTGGAGTTAACGGAAGTTAAATGTTACAGAAGTAAATTAGTCTGATAATGATTTTCACAGTTAACATAAACATTAAATTAAACAGATTAACGGTTTGGTGCCCAGCTCTGTCACACAGAGCCCCCAACCCCGTAGGGGAGGCATCCATGGTTACAAAGTGGAGATGGAAAGACAGGGGCCTGCTGAGCCTGACAAGCCAGCAGTGACAAAATGGTTAGACTATGAGGTTTGCACACCAGAAGGGCCAGGGGGAAGATTCCCCATCTCTTGACCAGCGGTCAAAAGAATAGGATGGGACCAACAGAGTCACCGACACATAAAGCAGGCTGCAACCCAAGAGGGCAACCCATCCAGGGGCCAGATCACTACTATTGTGGTTAGCTTCTTATACAGGTGCTGGTCATAAAATTTGAATATCATCAAAAAGTTGATTTATTTCAGTAATTCCATTTAAAAAGTGAAACTTGTATAATGTATACATTCATTCCACACAGACTGATATATTTCAAGTGTTTATTTCTTTTAATTTTGATGATTATAACTGACAACTAATGAAAACCCAAATTCAGTATCTCAGAAAATTAGAATATTGTGAAAAGGTTCAATATTGAAGACACCTGGTGCCACACTCTAATCAGCTAATTAACCCAAAACACCTGCAAAGGCCTTTAAATGGTCTCTCAGTCTAGTTCTGTAGGCTACACAATCATGGGGAAGACTGCTGACTTCACAGCTGTCCAAAAGACGACCATTGACACCTTGCACAAGGAGGGCAAGACACAAAAGGTCATAGCTAAAGAGGCTGGCTGTTCACAGAGCTCTGTGTCCAAGCACATTAATAGAGAGGCGAAGGGAAGGAAAAGATGTGGTAGAAAAAAGTCTACAAGCAATAGGGATAACCGCACCCTGGAGAGGATTGTGAAACAAAACCCATTCGAAAATGTGGGGGAGATTCACAAAGAGTGGACTGCAGCTGGAGTCAGTGCTTCAAGAACCACCACGTACAGGCGTATGCAAGACATGGGTTTCAGCTGTCGCATTCCTTGTGTCAAGCCACTCTTGAACAAGACACAGCGTCAGAAGCATCTCGTCTGGGCTAAAGACATAAAGGACTGGACTGCTGCTGAGTTATGTTCTCTGATGAAAGTAAATTTTGCATTTCCTTTGGAAATCAAGGTCCCAGAGTCTGGAGGAAGAGAGGAGAGGCACAGAATCCACGTTGCTTGAAGTCCAGTGTAAAGTTTCCACAGTCAGTAATGGTTTGGGGTGCCATGTCATCTGCTGT